>JAECUM010011412.1:0-24974 GCA_016617855.1 Megalonaias nervosa | reverse complement strand
CATTGTAACTGAACATAAATGAAGATTAATTTACAAATGTTTTTGTTTTCTTGTTAAAGTTATTTTTGCAAAAGTAGCTGAACCAAACAACAAAAATCTACCTGTTGACTTCGGTAAATATATTTTGTTATTATTATCGAAACATACTGGAGATTGTATTTATGCGATTATGTAATAATGGAGGACACAATTACCCAACCCATCATACCGATGCATAAAAAAGTATCAGTTTGTTTTCTGAGTCACTATTATAATAACGTTTAAAGAATTGTGTTTCTCTAATTGGCTATCACGCGAATGTTTACATAGTTTTCTTACAAAATTTCATCATAACATGCTTGAAACTTCAAGAGGAGAAGAAAACATTACGTACAAAATGAAGATGTCATTTTTTTATTATTGACTTCATTTACCATAAGAGTTTTTCTCTCTGTCAGTTATAAAACAATATCGTTCCAATCTATTCGCTTTTCTACTTTCAAAAACACTATTCAAAATATCAACCTCCAAAATGGTACTCTAATGCCCTTAACAAATATACTCTAATGCCCTTAACAAATATACTCTAATGCTGCCAAACTGCTAAATATCAACCTTTAAAAGAGTATTCAAATGTACCCACACTGTTTAATATGAGTTTAAATTTTCTTTGTATAATGGATCGTGTTAATTACATATTGGATTACTTTATTAACATAATACATCAGGAAAATTGTGCTTTCCTGATGTAGTCACTCATCTTTTAATTCTCCCAAAATGTCAGCTTGGATCTGAACACTGCAATAAGTGTGTTTCATCTTCAAATGATAAATTTACTGGAAAATAAAAACGTTGTAAGATTCATTTGGTAACGTATTGAGGTAGTTTGCTTTATATATCAAGCCTGTGAGAAAAAAATTAGTGATATGATAGATATATACGAGACTTATTTAGCACTGTTTTGTTGAACTATCCATTTGCCGCACGGGAAATAATACAGAATAGAGACAAAATATATGAAACAAAGACAAAATCTGAAAATAAATTCATTATGTTATTAGCAGAAGTAATTTTTGTGTTGTTCTCTTGTACATTGTGCAAGAAAAATCAGTACAATAAAACTGTGTAGTTTGCAAGCATTATGAACAACAAAATTTAGGAAAAAAATGAATGACAACACTTATTCCCCGGAAATGACCAGCAAATCTGTACCATTTGATAAAATATGACTGGCAGAACCTAGGGTAAAAACAAAATCCTCTATACAGCAAACCGGCGAATGAAACCTCAAATAAATTTAAAGTATAACATTTACCCAAATATGTTTTATAGAATACTCGTCTTAAATTTGTATGACCTATACCAGGAAAATATAATTTAAGCACTAGATACGCGGTGGATTAGTGGTTAATGTGACGAACTCGCTACCAGAAGAGTCAATATTCGAACTCAGCGAATACCAGATAGGGTCTGCTGCGTTGGTATCTCTGGGAACCTAACTCCGTATTCCTCAACACGATTTTACCTTTTGTGTTTTGATGATCCGTGAAACACCAATCAATTAAACCACGTGTTTATACCAAACTCTGTTATATGCTATAAGTGGAACTTAGTATAACGATATTTGATATGTAAGTTTACGTAATGTATAGCCACGAGACCAGTTTGCAATACAAAGAAAATTTCTCTTTCTCTTACAGGAAATTACGTTCACTTTTCTCATTCAAACAAACGTTACTGATTACGTGTTCGTTTCGGATATAATAATTCAATGGAAATGCAACACAAGTGATCACAACAACGTAGTATAGAGAACTACACTGATACGTAAGTATAGTCTTGTATTCGTTTGGCGTTTTAAATAATCACATTCAATTCTTACTTTCATTCTTAATTCCACTGTAACTGTTTGTTCGAACTTTGTTACTGGAGGACAAACTTTAATTTATTACCAACATGGACGAAAAGACAGACACGCAAAAGCGATCTATATCTGTTTTTAAAGAGTATTCCTGGCTTCAGATGATTAAACTATTAGAGACGTGTTGACATTTCTTCTTGTGATAAATGAAGTATAAAAATTCACATTTACAAACAAATCCTGCAGACAGCATACGATAGATGTTTAAAAATCGAAGAATATTAGTGCATTGTACAACAAAATCATTAGTAGTGAACAATTCGTCAGTGCATTTTCTGAAACTACTACCCATGTACCTCAACACACTTCCTCAGTCTTATTATCCAATTATTAAATGACATTTTGAGTCACTTGTTCGTCAGTTGTTCATGCACTGGAAAACTGCATTTCTGACCACATGGTTGCTTTCAAATCTTAACCCGTCAGTGAAACTGTGATAAACTGGGTTCAACCAAAAATCATTTGGAAAAAAAAAAAACCAGTGCTGTATGGAGAATGTTTGGATGATGTGCTCCTTCAAGAAATTTCTCACGTCGCGGATTTATTCGCCGATGCGTTGTAATGGATTATATGGATATCTCGCGTACTGGCGCATGGAAGGTAGTTCTCTGGTGTTTCAAAACTGTAGGCAACTGTTAATTTGTGACCATCTTGAAAACGATGAAAGCGCTTCAAAATGTGACATAATATTACATCTGTAAACTATTTTCAAATATTGACATCAGTCAGAGAGAACTTAAAGAGCATCCGGATTTTACAGTATGCTCTATCCTCGGTAGCAGAACTGTCCTCCTTCTTTGACATTTTGATGTCACTGTCATTTACCTATTTACTTATTCTACATCACACGCGTATATCCATCGATTGGCGTTAGATTTATTGACATGTTGAAAAAATATAAACGTTATAACAAGTTAGATCCGGAATAATTTAAACCATGAATGAAAGGGACAAATTTAGAGGTCGGAGGGATGGACCATTAAATGGGTGGGGTTGGGGTTACGGTTGTAGAGGTAGAAGAAATGTGTTTTTGGTAAAGCTCATATATTTTAACATTTTATAAACGGTACTCATCAGGCACAAATACAGACATGATTGCTTGTTACTTTAAAACTTTTAAAAGCTTCATTGCTTCATTATTATTAGTACCAGTAATAGTAGTAGTAGTATTTACTTTCGGGTTGAAGTTTATTGGATGTATCCATTAAAGTTTTCTGGTCAGACTTTCGTGGGAGATGAGTAGAAATTTAGTGACTAATGCATTTTGGTGATAAGTTTGATAGCTCAACTAAAAAGAAACCACGTGACCTAGGCAAATGAGATTTTTGGTATTCATGTGCATATCAGATGATCTGACTCAATTTGTATGTCAATTATACGATTTTAAAATGGCGTATTTGGTTCATTTTGGTTGCAGAGGGTGGATCGGATTGATATGCGTAGTTAATAATACATCGTCAGTACCAATGAAAAGCCTGTCGTCAAATATACACGTTAAGTCCATAAAAAGAATTAATATCATTCACCCCATAAAATCAGACATCCTTCAGTCTGGTTTTCGTCAACCACTTTTGTTTGTTCGGATTACCATTGAAAGAAAAACTGTTATGCAAGGGGCTATTTTTTCTACTTTTTTATCACTAGTGTGTGCATGTCAAAATCTTCAGAACAACTTCTACACATTTTAACTTAATTTTACACATATGTGTGTATTCCTATAACTTAATGGTAAAAGGCAAAGTATCTTTTTTTCCTCAGCAACTTCATAACAAACAATCTCGGTTTAAAATCTCGGCTTGATATTGAGGTCTACAATTCTTCCGATAATAAGATAACTTCTGATGGCCAGTTGATTTTAGGGAACAGTTACTACCTAAAATTGAGGCACACATATGCGAACTCACGTGAGTAGAACTTTCTATATTTGTGTGTATGTGCGTACGTGTGTGCGTGTGTGTATGCGTATGTGTGTATGTCTGAGTACGTGATGTGTGTTTGTTAAGTTTTGTTTCACCTCTGCCTGTACAAGGATTTCAGGGGTAAGTCTAAATCATATATAATATTAGTGTATGGTTTGATTTGGTTTTACGATATATCAACAAATGTAGGTTGTTAAGAAAGGAGGCAAAGTGCATTGCCAAGGATATATTTTGGTAGCTGACACGGACTGATTGAATTGCCACGGTGGAATTGCATAATTAGGACTCCTGCAATACAACCACTGAGTCACTGCATATCCGGATCTTAAAGTATCAGTCTGTAGCACTGATATGATATGATATGGTATGATATGAAGCGTTTCGATTAATTCTTCCTTATATTAATCAGCGAATTTGACGGGCTTTATATCTGCATTATCTTTGATTCCTACCATCAGCATTCCTATCTTACGAGTTTACAAATGAATCATCTACGTTATATCGTTTTGCCCTTGTTTATATTTCGCTTTTTCAAAAATGTGTATTCTGTGAAAGGAGTCTGGGAACCAATCAGGAATTTTGAGTAAGCCCTATAGAAGTATGTCTTTTTCATTTACAGTGAAGAAACAAGTCGGCATATATGTTGACAAGTTGATGTTTTATGAAGGCTCTAATTCGTCCTCAACACCAAATGTGGTGTCTATTGACGGCGGGTAAATTTTCTTCTTTATATCGTTTTATATTGTGGTAGTATTTTTAGTTCGTAGTAATTAAGTTTATTTATTAAATTCAGATCATGGAAATGTGTTAATATTAATCGAATTCCGCGTCTTGATAATGATTGCATTTCTACCGTAGCACACACACGCACGCACGCACACACACCTCTGTACCTATTCGCTAAAATGGAAGTCAATATATTAGCGTTAAAGTCCTTACAAGGAAAGTTAACCTCTTCTCCTAAGCCCCTGCAGAACGTGCACAACCACGGGAACATTTCATATCAAAGGCGTAGCATGCACTCAGGCTAATAAAAGCCTTTTAGGGGCAATTTTCCCCCATCCTTTCGCCATTTCTCATTTTCAGTTCAGGTAGATTATTACATTCCGATATTGTCATTATCATTTCTAGATTTACCGTGATAACTTACTACTTCACAGATGTCTGAAACAATTATCTGCATACGGACTCTCCCAAAATCTCCTGAAGAATGAAAGCACTACTCCAACTGAAACTAATGATGGTGTTTACGTCATCAAGAGCGGGTTTTTTCAAACTGCACTTTGGATGACAGCAGACGGAATAAAGAACAACTTGAGACTTGAAGCTGAGGTTGTTCAATGCCTGTACAATGACCAACATAAATGCGAAGACCAGCAGGTATTTTGAAACGTGTCAAAATTATATTATATATTAAATCATACAAAATACATACTTTAATGTTATAGGGCAGCCTCCATTCATCAGAGTTAATATATAACCATTTCTCGATTCGGTGCCATTTGAGCAAACTAACACTTAACAAGAGATGGTCTGCTATCCGGTGGGTCATGCGAGAGAGAGAGAGAGAGAGAGAGAGAGAGTTCTACATTCTACGAAGCGAGAATACACACACAAGTTTTTGTCCTGAAGAACACCAAATTGTAGAGCATTTTTTTGTTTCGTGAAATACTTAGATATACGCTTCTAGATTTGTTCTCTTTTGTAATTAAAATGTGCTTTTCTTATAATAACATTTGAATGAAAAGCGAAAATATAAGCCCAGAAGATGGTATAATATTGCTTTTCAGACAAGGTATTTATGTGCTCTTAGCTTGGTAAGTTCATGGTATTACATTTGTGCAATACGAGCTATCAACTGGATAAGAAATTGTAAACGTCATTTTCGGTTCGAAAGTGACCTAAGGCGCATATATACGATTACGTGCGATATCGCCTGATAATCGGGGTAAGAGGTTCTTGAACGCATGTTAACACAGGGAAAAGGGCCGGAAAAAATGAGGATAAGTGAATGCGGGCGTCATTTCGGCTCTGAAGTGGCTTAGGACACATTTTCAATATCTACTGACTCAGAATTTCCTTCTCCTTCTTACATTCTTTACATTTCAACACTAATTTTAACGATCATTTCATCACATCTTCTGGTTTAACGCTTCCATTGTAATTTCATTGGGGAGGGGGGGGCCAGAAACTTGGATACTTACAATACACAGCTCTTAGAAAGCGTTGTGGGTGACAGTTCATTTATTAATTTTTTTTTGTTGTTGTTCTTATAATAATACTGTAAATGTAAATAGTAATATCCTATTATTACCTATAAAGTTACTATGAATAAGCAAATCTTAAAACAATACGGCATTTTTCAGAAAATTAACATTTAAAAAATATAAAAGTCCAGCGAAGAAATCGGTTCGATCAGTAATTCGACAGCAAATTCATTTGCTTTTGAAAGTGTAATATGGAGCAATTACAGCATGAGTGTTCAACTTGTGGAAAGCCTTTCAAGAACACATACAGTCTTATAAAGGCACGAAAATGTTCAGAAGGGCAGCAAATATGGTGACTCCTAATAAAGGAGGGTTTGTAAGAACATAATAGGGCAAAAATCAAAGTGCATATTCTTGTTGAGGAAGTTTCTTGTTGAACTGAAATACCTTGGCAAGATTTATTTGAATCTTTAATGCATTTATTGTCAGTTTCTTGTTGATTTGAAATACCTTCGCAAATTTCATCTGAAGGTATCAGTGCATTCATTGTCAGTTTTTTCTTGATTTGAAAATTTCACCCGAAGTTGTCAGTGCATTGTCAGTTTCTTGTTGAATTGAAATACCTTGGCAAATTTCATCTGAAGCTGTCAGTGCTTTCATTGTCAGTTTCTTGTTGAAATACGTTTCATTTGAAACTATTAGTGCATTTTCAGTTTTTTGTTGAATAGAAATACCTTGGCAAATTTCGTCTCATGCTGGCACTGCATTCATTGTCAGTTTCTTGTTCAACTGAAATACCTTGGCAAATTTTGTCTAAAGCCGTACGTGCATTCATCGTCAATTTCTTGTTGAATTGAAATACCTTTCATTTGAATCTATCAGTGCATTAATTGTTAGTTTCTTGTTGAATTGAAATACCTTTCGTTTGAATCTATCAGTGCTTACATTATCAGTTTCTTGCTGAACTGAAATACCTTTCATTTGAATCTGTCAGTGCATTCATTGTCAGTTACTTGTTGAATTGAAATATCTTGGCAAATTTCATCTGAAGCTGTCAGTACAATAATTGTCAGTTGGTTCTGTATAGGAATGTTTTCAAGATGTCAAAAGACATGGTCATATTTTTCCCATGTTCGTTTTTAAATCTTCTTTCCGACATGTATCTTCTTTTGGCGTTAAATTGCCTCAAACGTTGATATATTTGGCTCAAAACTTTGTAAATTTCACACAAGGGAGGTAATAATTTATCTTTCTTTCTTTGACACTTCTTTAAAGTGGATTCATCCATGATTACATAGCAAATATTCAAATACGTATTAACGAATTCCAATGTATTGCTTTATTTTAATTTTCTTTTCTCTCCGTCAAAGTTGGTCCATTGTCATGTTCGAGATCATCTTCGTTTCAAATTTCTTCAGCAACTCGTGGGCTAATTTCTTTTGTTCAAGTTTCAATACCAAGATGCATTCATCTCGAATTAATATGTCCATCATTTCAGTTAATTATCCAATTCCATCGATATTTGTGGTCTTCAGTGATGGTGACACAAAGAAGATATTTCTCAAGGAATGGCAAAACTGACTTTGGACACTAATGGAAAATTACTGTCACATTCCCCTTCACCCGCTTGTATTTAACCTTCTTCTTGTAGCTGACACGATTCTATGAAAACGTCCTGGAAATAGCAAATATGTAAAGTGCCAATCTTTTCGTATCGCATTTGTGTTTTCCATCAACAAAACATGGACGACGTTGCGAAGATCAAAAGTATAGTGTTTCTATAGTCAAAGTTTCCTGACGCCAGCAGATCTGTAAATTTTAGAAAACATTTCACTAATTTCACTTTTTGAAATTCTTTTAGTACTAATGTTACTACTTCTGTAAGCATATGCAATTCATCCATGTTATTACAAACTGTTAAAGATATTTTATTAATGTCCTCTACTTCAACGAGCTCATCTGGACTCTCTTCTAAGGACAAAAAATCTCCAAATAAAAAAGCTTCATCTCTGTCGAATGTAATGTGTGTTCTTACAGCTTGTCCTCAAGGACATGAGAATTGTACTTTATATAATTTTACTGGAGTACTCACTGGTATTTTTCCCATATGATTTCATAGGCGGTGCAAAGCATTTCCTCGCTAGTTTTAACTATTCCAAACACTTTCTTTTAGTAAATCTCTTCCTTCTGGGAACTTGCTTTTTGTAATCTTTGTTATGACCGATATACGTAAAATTTGTTTTAATTTATCTCATTTATGTTTGAGGAACATTATTTGGTAGTATTTTCATTGATCAAGGGGTAATACTATTATAAGTTCCATTTTTAATCATTTTATGAGTTTTATCATTCTTCAGGTATATTTTACTTGAATTATGAATATCCTGCAAGAAACACATTGCCATGTGCCATACATTCTGTATAGCTGCCACTGTATGCCTAAAACGTTTTTCAAGTGAAATATGGATTTTGGTTGCTTTTTATAATAACAAACTTCAATCAAATAACTGGAAATTATGCAGTCATCATTGTCGAAATCAAAAGAAATAATTAATCATGGGAACTGACATGATGAAATGTTTTACATATTAACCGTTTTATCATTTGAAAACATTTTATATCAATATTATACGTGTTATCACAGAAATGACGTTAACAAAGGAGAAACAGGTTCATTCACAAACTACTGCTGTCATACTAGCCTGCATTCATAAACCAAGTACACCGATTAAGAAGCTGTGTTCCCTGATGACAGTTGGGGCTAGACGTTTTAGTTTTTCCTTTCATCATGAGGACTATTTGAACTCATTTAGAAAGTAAAGTCACAATTAAGCATTGAGTCAGCTTGCATCAAAGGTGTTTAGCATTGTTTGAACGAGTAGGAAAGTTGGTAATGTCATACGACTGGAGATAATAGTGAGAAGAAAAAAAAATGTCTTCGTAAGAGGCCGCCATGACGATTTATATTCTAATCTCTAGCTTTGCCCAGGTAAATCATGGCCTACTTACTGCACATAATAATCATCAGCATTAGTGTTATGAGAGAAGGGTTTTACTTGTCAAATATACTCTTAGCAAGAGAACCTCTTTTGTCAAGCCTTCCTTTTAACTAGCTACGTAAAACGACTTTAAAAGCTGAAGCTAATCGGTTGTGTATGAACATACAGACGGAAACTCACATGGATGGTAAAGTGAGCGCTATGTGAAGACTTTGTCAAGGCAGGTCAAGAGAAAGTATAAAATTTTTTACTGCAGGCTTCTCTTTGCGACGTCGGAGGAAGAAAAAGGAGAGATGTCGAAGATGCCGGACTTCAAAATCTGACCTATGTGGGGAAGATGCTGACCAGAATTCAGGTACGTCAAATCAAATGTGCATAAGGATGCACTCACTGCGTCATGCATCCAGCATTTTAAAATTATGTGGCAAGGACTATCTGACATAGAGGTTAAGTGGGTTTATGGTGCTTGTCATGCATTCTTAAAAAGCATACATTGCAGCTGAGTGAGACATTTAAGATCCATTACTATCACACCAAACTGTCATTAAATGCATACCAACAATATTTATTGCCAATAATCTATAATTTTATCATTTATGCCAATACTTGTATTAATGGATTAGAAGACGTATGTTTGTTTAATGAGATGATTTACAAGGTAGATGATTATAATCGCTAATATCACAACTTTTATTTTTCTACAAAATATACGATTGGAAGCACATCATTTGCTCACAATGTTTTTCTAGCCACCCCTCATTGGGTTTTTTTAATAAAAGTGACCAATTATTACGGTTAACAACTTGAACATGTAACATGGCAAAAGTACGGGGTAAATGTAATAACTGCATCAACTGGTCTATAAACAGGGCTACTAATCTGACGACAGGACTACTAGTATGGAAATAGGACTACTAGTCTGAAGACAGGGCTACTGGTATGGAAACAGGGCTACTAATCTGGGAACAGGGCTACTAGTCTGGAAATAGGGATTCGCATTGATTGTTCTTAATATGCCTTTATTGCCTTTCAGTTTGCTGCTTATTCCACTTTGAACATGGTTTTAATGTGCAGGTTTAATGGATAGCTATGGTACATTGATATATCGCATTTAGACGATTAATAAAGTTGAACTTCATTGTCAGTTCTTCTTTATAGAATGCTTAATTTAAAGTGTTATAGTGACAGCATGACGTTATCTAAATGAAGAAATGGAATTAATAATTTCAAATATACTATAGAGAATTACAAAATCCATTTTTCGAAACGGAAAGGTCGGAAGATATGTATAACTGCTAACTGTACAAGCACATTGATAAATTACAAATCAACACAAATAACAGTCTTTACAAAATTGCACTGTATCACAACGATTCTATTGGTCGGCAAAATAATATATATGTCAAAGAAAATCTTACAAAAAGTACAAAAAGTAGTGCAAAGTGGTGTGGATCAAGTCCAAGTGCGTTCCAAATGTACAGAAAAAGGAATTGGTAGATTCTGAGAGCGCATGGGCTGGTTTTACACACTGCTGTTTATCAGTTTATCTTTCACACACACACACACACACACACACACACACACACACACACACACACATATATATATATATATATATATATATATATATATATATATATATATATATATATATATATATATATATATATATATATATATATATATATATAATGTTATGCGGCTAGGCCTTTAATGTATTATTATCCTTCATATATCGCGGTCCTTAATTTTTTTTTGTTTTATGTGTCTTTTTCAATACTACTAAATGAGATCGATTTCAGCAGTTTTGATGTCAGTTTCCATTATGCTTCCACTTCCATGACGCTATGTCTAACAACTACAGTATGAAGTCGGATAAAGTTTTAAATTGTGTTTTTATGCATCTCTAGCGACAGGCAAAAATGACGTCAAGGCTACAGCAGACACCTGTTCTGAGATGAATACCACCTTCTGGATCGTGGTCCTCATCCTCGGGATCTTGATGTTATTGTGCCTCATTTTCACCGTCTACCTCTTCTTCCGCCTCCGCCGTGAAAAAGAGTCCCGTAGAAAAGCAGATGAGAAATATGGCGTCCACAACCCGACATTTTGATGAGACTTCAGAGATCGTTCAACAAAATTGTTAATAAAAGACTTGCCCAATTTTAGATTGCGTAGAATTGCCGATAAAATTTAATAAGATTTAGTTTCTTTCTGCCATAAATACGGAAAGAAAATGATGCTTATGGGAACTTATCCAAAAGAAGCTGAAATCATTTTTAGGACAGAAGTACATCAGCATATGTAAGCTGAACTAGATCACCTTTTCTAATTTTAAATCAGCAATAGGCAAAAGGGAAATTTGAACAATAAATTATTTTTTCATAGCAGTAAAATAGTTCAATGTTTTCATATTGCAAAATTTCAAAATTATTCCCCAGAATAAAGACCACATAGTTGTAACACGATAAGAACAGTATATATCCATTGGTCTTAATAATAACTTTCTTCTAGTTTTTTGGATTGAAAATTAATACCAACAAATTTTGTTTAGATGTTTATAAATTCAAAGAATTCTGTAGGCATTTTCAAGCTAAAATGGCTTTGTAGAATTAATTTTACGTTTCCAAACATAAATTGTTTCCTTGAATTCTTTGTACATAAAAAACAAATCTGATCTTCTATTAACAAAGTCATCTAAATCTATAAGAAGGATCAAATGTACAGCAAATCTTTAAACTCGAGGTGGAATTGTGGGATACATAAAAATCCGTGTACCTATCAATAATGTTATCGTTCGAACAATTAAACGTTTGTCAGGAGAAATTAATGATACAGTCGCTAACCATTTAAAACTAAAACGTACAGGTGTCGCAATTTGAGTGAGTTATTTTAGATTGGAAATAGAACAGTCTGTCTCAACAACTGTTGGTCTACTTTATTCGAGTGAAAAAAGAAAGTTTGAATACAAAACGTGACTCTTAAGTTACACTCTTATACACTTTGAAAAGTGAAAGCAATCAAACATTACATTTAAAAGATACATTTTGTAATGGGAACATATCAAAAGTTAGTAAATTAAAAGGAAATGATTTTTGGATTTCTTATTTTAAACATGTTCCCATCGATGAACTCTATTCAATTTTGAAGCATTAAATTCATTTGTATGTAAAACTGTTTCGGTTGTATATATTTTAATATCGTTTGTATCGATATGTTTGTATATCCATCTTTTTAATATATGTAGCAATATCTTTGTATATATATATATATATATATATATATATATATATATATATATATATATATATATATATATATATATATATATATATATATATGCATATCCATATATGTTCATTCTTACATACATACATACATACATACATACATACATAACATACATACATACATACATACATGCACACACATACATACATACATACATACATACATACATACATACATACATACATACATGCATGCATACATACTCTGACATGAACAATTTTACATATGTGATTACAATAAAACTCTAGATAATTTTTGGCGCATTTATTATTTGAACAAAATATGTTTGAAGTCACAAAAGAATGTTCTCTTTGCTAAAATTATTGTAAGAAAATGTAACTTTTGTAATTTGATAAATTTGATATTTGTATTCTCATTTAGTGGCTTAATTAGCATCAAAATTAATACATGTGTCATGTCATGCATTACAATAAAATATTTGAAAAATACTATCTGAACAATATTTCAAAATCCCTGCAGTGTGTCAGCAACAGAATCATTTTGTTCACGTCAATGAACTCTATCACTTTCTGAAAATACCTACCATGTGTCATCAACTGACTTAGATAGTTTATGTTAATGAACTCTCATTTTCTTGAAAATGCCGGCCCTGTATCAGCAACTGACTTATTAATTCATGCCAATAAATTCAGTATTTGAAAATTCCATGCCACGTGTCAGAACTGACTTCGATAGTTCACGTCAATAAATATTATCAATATCTGAATATCCCTGTAGTGTGTCAACTGACTTAGATAGTTCATGTCAAGAAAATATTAATGTTTGAAAACACCGGCCATGTGCCAGAACTGACTTGGATACTTCATGACAGAAAAATCGATTAATATTTTTTCGCAAAAATTTTGTGAAAATCAAACAAAAGATGAATGGTACTAAACAAAAAACCGTTAACTCAGAAATATATGGAATCAACAATAAAACAGGTTCTAGAATGAAAAATAGAAGCAACAGAAAATGAATTACTACAAATATATTAAGACCCTCAACTATTTTTCAAAGTTCTTAATCGTTTTCTTCAGGCACTTTTGTTTATTTCTTCACAGACACAGACATCCCTATTATTTCTTTGGAATGCTTCATATATGTGTGTGTGTGTGTGTGTGTGTGTGTGTGTGTCCATATATTATTCATATATACAATACATACATACTCTGGCATGAACAATTTTAAATCTGCGATTACATTAAAATTCTTGATAATTTTGGGTTGAATTTATAAGTTGAACAAAATATGTTTGAAGTCACAATAGAGTGTTGTCTTTACTAAAATTAAGGTGAGAAACTTTTGTAATGTTATAAAAATGATGTTTATATTTTCATTTAATGCCTTAATTAGCATCAAAATTGATAAATGTGAGTCATGTCATGCATTACAATAAAATATTTGAAAAAATCTTTCAATAATATTTCAAAACATCAGAAGTTTGTCAGCAACTAACTTTGATAGTTCGTGTCAATTACTATTTGAAAATATTGCTTTGTGTCAGCAACTGACTTGGATAGTTCATGTCAATGAACACTATCAATATTTGCATTTCGGCCGTGTGTCAGCAAATGACTTGGATTGTTCATGTCAGTAAACATTATAAATATGTGCAAATCTCGGCCGTGTGTTAGCAACTGACTTGAATAGTTTATACCAATGAAGACTATCAATATTTGAAAATCCCCGCCTTGTGTCAACAACTGACTTGAATAGTTCATGTAAATGAACTCGATCAAAATATTTGAAATTTCCGGCCTTGTGTCAGCAACTGTCTTGGATAGTTCATATTAAAAATATCGATCAATATTTAAAAATACCGGTCGTGTGGCTGAAAGTGACTTGGATAATTCATGTCAATAAATGGTATGAATATTTGAAAATATGCCGTGTGTCTGCAACTTACTTTTTAAGTCATGTCAATAAATTATATCAATATTTAAAAATCTCGGCCTTGTGTCGGAGCTGACGTGCATAGTTCATGTCAATAAACATTATCAATATTTGAAAATCCCTGCCTAGTGTCAACCACTGACTTCGATAGTTCATGTCAGTTAACTCGATTACTGTCTTTTGCACACACAAAAATATTGTGAATGGCAAACCCAAGTTGAATGGTACTAAAAAATTAAACACCGTCAAATCAGAAGTGTATGAAATCAACAATAAAAACAGGTTTTAGAAAGACCAAATTACAGCAAAACATAGATAAGAAACAAACAAGAGGTAAATAAAGAACGAAATGTATTACTATAATTATATTAGGAAAAAATTCTTTAACTAATTTGGTAAAATTCTTAATGGTTTTCTTCAAACATTTTTGTTTATTTCTTCAGAAGCATTCCTATGATTACTTTGGCCTTTTTATGAGCAGCCTGAAAACGTGTTTTCCATATTGATAAGACAATCATTCTTTCCAAAAGACGTATGATTCTATGAATTTAAAACATGGAAGAAAACAGAGCAGTGATAGATGGAAAAGTTATGATTTTTTTAGGGTCCCGCATCGAATTCCATACCTATGCAGCCGTTACACATAGTGGATGTCATTTAGTAGGTGAATTTTCTATTACATTTAGCAGTGACTTTTAAGGGTGTCGTCTTTACAAGTTACATTTTCATGTAGTTATTGCCCTTCTTCCATCATCAGTAGTAACTCTCCACTACTTTAGATCCTCGCAATCAACATTACCCATTAATGATTCTACATATTTTAATGCAGCTTGGTGCGTAAATTGTCTCATAGCCCAAGATTATTTTTTTGCTTTTCTCGCCAACTTCAGTTTAAAAAAAGAGTTATGACCCTTGATGAAGCGTCCTTGAGTTAGATTTCCAGCACGACATGACATCGTTTACATGAGCTATGACCCCTAAATGCCATTACTTCTGGTACTGGTTTCGGCAGCATAACTTTATTAAGCTTTGTTACATTTAAATAAATCTGGCATGCAGTTTTATATTGTTGAGACGTTGAATGAGTTGGATTTCTACGATTTAGATTAATTACGGCCCCTGAATGCCCTCCTTCCCCAGGCCTTGATATTCCAACACAAGTTTATCTGTGTTTAACTGGTCTCTTGTGCATCCAATGTAGTGAGGTTTAACTTTAACAAACATTGCTTCTCTCTAAATTAGTATCATATCAAACAATTAATAGAATGCTTCATATATTTTATTATATAACGGACAAATTCTAGCCTAGGTTCAGAAGGTGAGATGTTTCTATCCAGCACAGGTGGATAATGAAGCATTATTATTATCAAGTGAGAGGAGTAGAAGTCCAGTTTGACTTACTTATGCAACTTTAAAATGGAAAATCATCCATTAAAATGCTTCTCGCCTTAAGATAAAGTACAAGTAACTCTGTAAAATTCAACATAGCCTTCAAAAGACATACGATACAAATCAGTTCAAACGCATCAGAGAAAATGGCAGTATACATCATCTTAATTGTGCACCGACGATAGTTTGCACAACGGTACCACGCGGACGATAGCTTCCACAACGGTACAACGCGAAATGGTTAAAAAAAAAATGCAATCCACTATGCTGTCTAAGGTTAAACAAGACAGAAAAAAAATCATTATGATTCCATTCAGCTTCAATCAATGATTGTTTTCCCTTTTGTTAATGATAATATGATGGTAAGCTTTAACAATAGCAATGATTTTAACGGCTTTTTGACTCGAAACTGAGACAATGTATCTGTAGCTATATCAAAAGAACAAAATGCACTCATTGCGGGACACTTACTTCACCCGCTATATGTTGTAGGATATAATTTTGCTGCCATTAATATTTTACACTTATGACTGCAAAAGAATTCTCAAGTTATGGTGGAAATAGTGGAGGCCTTTTGACAATGTTTGTCCTATATGACATGATGGCAATACAAGTTTATGTGGATGAAAGACGATAGTCACGTGATGAAAGAGATATTCGCCATCATTGTTCTACTTGAAACAAACCGATCATAATAACGTAATTGTGAGAACCAGTCATCTCAAATGGTTTCCAAGATATCCTGCACACAAGTGAACACCAAAACTTTTATACAAAATATCAACAAGTGACCTTAGAAATATGTTTAACGTTCCAGAAACAAGCTTTGAAAAATCTGTCACACGATGACTCCCCTTCCAGATACAAAATGTTGCCCCTTGATTTTACAAATTCCTTAATTTGTATATCACGCATTCGAGCAAACGTTTACTTTCAATCACCTTGCTAGATATTTCCTTCCCTACAGTCGGGTACCAGTGTCGATGAATGACGTTACGTGTCATCGTGTGGAATGGGATACATACGTCTTTAGCAAGATGAAAGCATGGAGACCCATATGTCACTAGCTTGAACTCTCGCTCCACTACTAAATCAGTATGGATTATGATACGAAAAATCATTGGCAAAAAGAAAAGCAGATTTATCAAACATTTGAAGAAATCTGACGAAATGGTCACACCTTCTTAGATATATTGAAGATTACAGTCAATTTTCACTCTCTCTGGAATGTGAGACAGAAATATTTTTGGACGTTAACTGCTTGAGGAAACTGCATGAACACGTATCACTTGAGAAAAGAAATGGACTTTTTAAGGGAATAGATTTATACAGCAAATTTTAAACACGTTATAAGGATTTTATATGTGTTACCTTTATCTGTTGTTTTTTATTTACATTTTACAGAATTTTAACATCTTCACGGTCTAAATTTATCTTGCAGTAATGAACACTTACATTTGTTTCGAAGGATTTATTTTCCTACATCTTTTCATATTTGTTTAAATTGGCACTACATAGCCAAATTTGTACCGAGGTGCCGAAAAACATCACTACTACTATTACTCAAAAGCAACCTCTTTAATGTTCGACTTAGAATACTGTTAGAACAGTTTACCACCGAAATCCCAGTCATTCAGTGTACTTGACCGTAAACACGCGTGACTAGTAAGCACAGGTGCTGTCCAATAGAATTGGATGATGGTCATAAATGGTTTAATTAATTTATGTCTGATTATAAAGAGAAATACAGTCGTTTATTGCAAAGATTTTATTAAGATATTTTAAGTTGCCGTAGGGATTTCTAGGAAAAGAGATATGCATGGCTGCCCCGAAAGTCTTTGTTTACAGTTTTGAAGGCTTATCCCTTGCGAATCAATTCATCCAAGGTAAGTGGAAAAGAACTCTTTGTCACTGGTGTGGTTGAAGGGTAACGTAGATAGCTGTCATTTATTTCTAGACTTTCGGTTTGGTAGAATTTTGCTTGTATTCTATACACTTAGAACACCATCAACAAGAGGAGCGAACCTGATTGTCTGTCTTTTAAGTTATAGATGAAACACAAAATTCGAAGGCAAAGCATTACGTTTCCTATATAATTCAGATCGCCTTATAAATGCTTATGCATCATCAGCTATTCCTAAAATATGAAGGATGAGTAAAAGATTATGTAAGTTTACATACCAGATATATCTGAGTATAATCCATTCATATTATAATCCATTCATATTATGCACACCCACTTGCGCATATTGTAATGCTATATTTTCTATTGCATAAAGTGCCGCTAACAGATCAATCTGCTCTACTTAACTTGAAGCTAATAACGTGCACCCTGATCTGCTACTATTGCGGCATCTATCAAATGCCGATCTGGCTATTTACTGTTTATATTTGGATAAATAATATACATGAGTATATTGGATATTTCGACTGTACAGTGAAAAATACAGAAATAGTTACATCATGGTGAACATGAGCCGTAAAGTGGTGTAACTCAATGCGAAAAGTTTATTTCCATGAGTTGTTCTTCATATATTATCTAAAAGGTGAAATGAAAATGTCATTGTTATATGGCAAAGCTAAAAATGGTATTGCACCACATTCAACAGTAGTTTTTTATGTTATTCAAATATAATGTTTGATACCTTGGGTCCAGATCTGTGTGTGTGATTTAGATTTTTAACGTAGCTTTAACAATTTTTCAGTCATATCGCTACGGTGTCTGCAGTGTGGCAGTTTATAGTGATGTCTAGCACTGGGGCATCATGCCGCAGACAAGTGGCATGATGTCCCACCCAGCCACATTATCCTGACACCAGGCCGACTAGTCCTAACACTCACCGCTTAATGCTGAGCTCCAAGCGAGGCAGCTGTTAGTACCATTTTTTAAAGTCTTTGGTATTACTCGGCCGGGGTCCGGATCTCAAATGTTCTGACTTGAAACACTCAAAAAGATAAAGCATATCAAAGTCCAGGATTCCGTAAGGATCTTCGCTTTAATAAAACAAAAAAATAGCTAGAAAATGTCGTGATTATTACAGTAATGCATCCTCGATATGACGTCACTTGTTACTTATGTGTATCATCATGGTCTGAACTGTTTAATAAAAATTATTGAAAAGGTACTTGTCCAATACTTTTATGTGATAACTCTTGCTTAGGGATAGATGTTCTACGATGAGTAGCACAAGAAAATACAAGCAATCAATAAATATTCACGTGATTTTGTTTTGCGTGTAACCTTAGCTACGTAAACAAAAACATTTTTAAAATTTAAAATATTAAAATATCTCATCCAAAAGCAAATAAGACAATAAAATCTTTAAAGTAATAGTCCATAACCATGTGTCGCCAGCCGCTAAAACGCGGACACTCAGTCTCTTCTCCTCTTATCTAGAATCTTGTTTAACAGATTACTTCTTTTCAGAGATATGCTGTTCAGATGTTAGAAGCATTGTATGGCCATACAGCCAGAATAGCAAATGTGATCCACTCACTCAATTATTTTGACATAATTGACAGTAGAAAGTAATTAGTGTTTAAGATTATCAATGACATCGTGGCCAATCGCAACGAAAACTGTTTATGTCAATTAAACCGACAGTCCCGCAAATATCATGTCCTAAAAATAGCATCGACATACATTGTAGTGTATGTCGATGTGGTCATGTAGGCGGCTTAACTCATCTTACGCAATAATTGTTGTTCTAAACTTCAATATCAATATAATTTAGCCAAAGTAATTTCAATCCTGATAATCCAATGTTTTGCACCTTAGCTGTTATCAAGAAACTTCCAAGCGAAAATTATTGATCACTATGGATGTTTTACGGTGATATCCAGGTACTAAACTGGGTCAATAAAAGAACACGTCGGGTCTAATAGTTTCAATATAAAATAGTACGAATTTTTTTCTCAACGTGCTTAGCTTTCACTTTTAAATCACAGCGCGCGACATTCAATTCGATTAATACTAGACCACACCGTTAGGTTGACCTCATCCGAAAATAGATTGAATTTTGTCATATGGATTTGTCAGGGCATGTAAATAATGACCTTCCAAAGGAATAGGCATGTATGGGGATCCAAATGACGTGAATAAACACCATTTAAGGGTACGTGTAATCAATTGATATTGTTCTTCGTTATTGGCAGTTCTAAATATAGAGTATGAGGGGGTTTCGGACAAATAGGCTGAGAACGATGGTGACTAGAGTGTAGAGGGCTAAAAAATTGGAAATCGACGTGATTTGGTTAAGGGAAACAGGATTGATTTATCCCTGTTGACTAAACTATAGGCGCGCGCAGAATTTGTGCATCAGAAATTCTTTATATTGACTGTTTAATATGCAATGTAATCATCATGATTTCTTAAATATTTAGAGTAATGGCCTTTTGTATATTTTTAAATAATAACTCGGTGCAAAACAAATTAAGCATGAGTGATTTGAGCTGGGATTTGCAACTACTAATGTCTGGTGTAACTTTATTAAGGTACTAATTAACCATTTTCTCATCCTATCAAAGTGAATGGCTGTCTTAAATCAGAAAAAGACAGAGAAATCTTCATTCCATTGATAGTGGAAATAGTAAAATTTGAAGTTGGAGAAAGCCAAGTAAACAGTTGCAGATCAAAATACCAAAAAAGTGCATTCTATACTTACCACAATCTGGATCGAGGAATTTTCCATCAGTTGATCTGCCTAAATATTTTAATTCTGTTCATATTCATCCTCCCGTTTTGGAGTCTGCTACGTTTCTAAATAATAATCAAAGAGAACATCTTAATAGTGATGAAGATGGAGAAATTGAAGATCTTCATACTTCAGAACCCTTGAGGAAAGATAAATTATTTTTCACAGGTGGACACGAACAGCATATGAAAGACAGAGTAAAAACTACACATTATGTTGTATAATCTAAAGTTACGGCATCTTTCAAAACGCTTATGTTTATGATACAACTGGTACACTATCATGCTATTCGGGTTTTGTGCAAGATGTTTCATGTTGTTGTGTTGCATCAGCAATGGGTTGGTGTAGTCATGCTGCTGCTCTCATATTGGCATTATTAGATAAGATGGATAAATATGAAAATGAAATGGTGTTTAGCACCTCCTTGAAGAGTACATGGAATGTTGGCAGGAAAACAAGAAAGAACCCAAATAAAGTTCAACACTCTGCAAAATCAAATTCAAAAAGAAAGAATGTTCGTGATTTTATAAAGTTTGATCCTAGGCCGCCGTCTATTCAGTCTGATAAAGAAAGCTGGGATTTAAAAAAAATAAAACAGGACTATGGGCAAATGCAAAATTCCCGGAATTAGTTTGCAGTCCCGATGGTTTCATGACTGAAGTATCTGAACATGACATATCAAAAATAAAATGCCCTCAGGTAATAGACGATAAAAGTATTTCTTCAGTCACAGCCTCATTGACAACTTGTCAATATCCAGAGCCTGCCTTCAGTATGAGAAGGATACTTTAGAGTTGAAAAAGACACATCAGTATTTTTATCAATTGCAAATGTAAACGGGAATTATAGAATTCAAATAGTGCGACTTTATGATATGGTCACAAGTAGACTTTGTTGTTACTAGAGTGCGATTTCATTAGCAACTGAGGGAATTACTTAAGAAAACTTTGATTGATTTTCATCACAAATACCTTTGTCATGAATTTTTTTAAATGGAGGTTCCACGATTGCTTCCAGAAGTTAAGATTCCAGTTGAGTAATACAGTTTTCTTGTATATTACATATTTATACTTGGATCATTATTGATTGTACCAGCAATCACATTGCTTGTTTTATACCAACTAAATCTATTTGATTTCACTTGCAGTATATGCAAATAATTCAGAAATAAAATTTGATATAGCATTTTTATTTTTGATTTGTTGGTAGGGGTTGCACACAATCCCAATATTTGCTTCTTTGAAAATGGAATTTCTGTTGTGTTTAATGACGTGCAATTTCCTTTCCCGGAGAAAATTTATAGTATAGCTGTAGGTATATTACAAAAGCTTGCTTGTGGATTACTTGTTCGTCCCAGTCTTTCTTGATTTTGTCCTGTCTGATACACCAAATGACAGTGGCATAAGGGATCATAAGAAAATCTATAATTCTTCCACTGTTGTCTCTCTTGTAGAAACTTTTGATGTATAAGATTTATAGCTTTCAGATAACACGTCTACCTTCACATACACATTGTATTGATTATATGCCCATCAGTACAACTGTGAGTCACTTCGTTCTGCTGATCAGAACCCAAACAGATGATCTTACGGAAAATCTGTTCTGTAGTTCTCAGCAGCAGTTACATGAAAGCATGAATATTGTAAATAAATAAATCAACAACAATTAGTTATTAATATCCATGTTAATTCATATAATTCCAATTTAATAAGTTATAAGTTATTGTATATAATCAAGGGAAATATTTCGACATGCCAATAAACATTATCGCAAATGTGTAATAAACAAGTCACTGAATATGAGTTACACATTTCATATTGCTGCACAAAAGGAGTATGAAAATTAATAAGACACCCTCTGATGAAAACAAACTGTGATAATAGAGGCTGCAGTGCAAGTGATACAACTTTTTGCAACAGTCTGAATTTTTTCATTCTGTTAATTGAACTCTCAACTTGAATACGATACTTAGTAATTGTCTCTTGCTTGAGCTTCCTCGTGTGATGTGAACTTGTGTCTTTCATTTAGTAACTCTTTAATCAAAACTTCTCTACCTGCCATTACTACATCACCAGGATCTAAGAATTCCAAAAATAGTGACTTCTTAGCCATCTCTGTGTCTGATATGCTACCTAGAAATGTATCAGAGACAAACATAATTGTTCCATTGCGTACTATAACAAGTAAGAATTTAAATGTGCTGTGGCTTTTGTATGATGATTTAGACTTTACCTGAGCTGTAAAATCACTGGCTTGCTGAAAATGCATTTCTGTGAAGAAAAAAAAAACACTCTTTGGCAGAAATTTCCTCAATTCAGACCTTTAGAAAACATTTCAGTTATCAAAGCACTGATTCTTTTGAACAGGAATTGAATCCATATCAGCGATATTGGAGATAATTGTCTGGTCTGGTGCTAATCGCAAACTTATAAGCAAGGTCTGATTGTAGTAGACCTAAACACAGCGGCATTAAAGTTAGCAATAGTTCATCCATTCGTGAAATACTTCGTTTTCTTCCCTTCCTTTCCTCTGGTATTGTTTCTGGATGTGAAGTTTCTTAATTCAATTATTAAATTTTGATGCTGCATTTCCCAAAAATTTCCATAGACACATGAACTGATTTTATGATATAAAATCTGAACTTTTTATCATCGGTTGCTAACTGATTTACAAAAACCTTTGTTTCTTTCTTGATTTGAGCATACACTTTGCTTTCATTATTGGCCTTAAAAACTTTAATTCGACAGACTTGTGTTCTAAGCATCTTTAGTTTACTTTTCATTAATTCAATTTCATTTTCAAGAATTTTCTGCTGCAAACTTAAATGTACAATTTCAGCAGCTGCAGATTTTTCAGTTTGTGTGCAATTGTCTGTCAGTAGAACCCTGCATGGTGCATTTCTTTAATTGCTGTTTTCCACTATGGTGCCACGGTATCCAAATCTGTAGTATTATTTGTGACTCTGCATGTACTTCCACCTTCTACATGTTTGTTGCCCATATTTGCAAATGTTTCTGTAACATATCTCTCAACGTCCGGATGTATCTTTACGTATTTATTTGGAACCTGCATACGATCTCTTGGAGCCTTCCTCCTTCCACTGGAGACCTGAAAATAAACAGCAAGTAAAATTTACTTTAAAAGGCACTCCATACTTATGTATCTTATCTTTTGTGTATTAATTTTCTCACAGTTAAGGATTTTCCAAATCAAATGAGGAAATAGACAAATGTTTAAGATGGGTACACAGTTGAGATATTTCACCATCACAAAGATAAATAAAGATATATACAGTATACATTTTATTGGAGGGAACGGACCAACACCAGTAAATCCTGTCGCAGTTAAATTAGGAACAGAGGCAAGAAAAATTGGCAAAGTTACAATGATAATAACTGTACAGCGCATGAACAAATCTTTATGTGAAGTAGTTCCATATAGGCAGGGGCTAGGAACCTGCATAGATAATAATTTGCAAGAGCAGTATTTATCATTCTTTACTTCTAAATTATATTATCAAGTACTCCTATATTGATATATATAAACGCACATTTGCTGTCAAAAGTCAATGCTCAATATCTAGAGCTGAGCTAAATGACATATAGCAGAATAAGATCTTCAAAGATTATATATATATCACATGATCAGTTAATTGTAGACCATGAAATTTAATACACTTTGTAGACCCATTGCCGAAACCGATAAAGTACACAACTGGTTTGTTATATCTGGAATCACCGGTGCATAAACCGTAGCAGTAATGTTTTGTCGTCCCCATTTTCACTGTCACGTGCTGTTTTGAAAATGTAAGCTATTTTATATATCTATATAACCTTGCTTTACGTTGTGAAAACTTGCACCCAACTTGTCAATATGGCCTAACGTGCATGTACCATGTTGAATTCATTTAGAAGACGGGGCTTTTTAATATTTTTGTTGCTTTTTTATTACATACCTAATGATTAATCATTGGAAATTCATGACAGATTTAGAGATTATAGAAGCGATTGTCTACGGTCGAATTATAACCTAATGTTGAAACAATATTTATATATGCGTATTAATGCGCCATGGGCGTATCACAATTGGATATGCCAACGGTCGAATTGATTAGAATCTTGGTATAGAAAAACGTCTCTGAACAAGAAAGTCGTGTTTTCGGAAAACTAGAGTTTACCTGTTTGTCACCGCTTTGACCTCAGGATAAGGCATTGACCGCTTTGACCTCAGGATAAGGCACTAACTACTTTTACCTCAGGATAAGGCACTGACATGATAGAATTTGAAATTTTAAAGATTGGAATCGATTTACATGTTTTTATTCAGATATACAAGAAAAGATTAAACAGTTGAGCTGGTTAATGGCAAAAACAATAACAGGACATACTGTGTATTATGAAGCACAAAATTATGCTATTATCAGATATGATATTTATATGCCATGCTTTTTTCTTTACAAAAACAAATCGTCTCTGGTGTGTAATGTTACAGGCGGGATATGTTTTTAGTTGTTAGGTTACAATGGCATTATGAAACAACGTTAAAATAAAACGAAACAAACTTTTTGCACACTTTTAGATTCACTAAGACATTTTAAAATTATAAATTATGGAGACATAATTGTACTTCTCCTTCCAAGCCTTTGAAAGTAACTTTACAGTTGAGGCAGACTCTCTCTC
>JAECUM010011409.1:0-49445 GCA_016617855.1 Megalonaias nervosa | reverse complement strand
ATATATATATATATATATATATATATATATATATATATATATATATATATATATATATATATATATATATATAATGTTTTTATATTTCTTACTGAAATTTATTCTATCTATATGAATTCCATAAAATATATTTTCACAAATTTTCCATGAAAACCCTGCATTAATGCATTAATACTGAAGCAGATTAATGCTAATGATGAAACTGCTCAATCAGCAACATTGTTGTCTAAGTTCACATGAACTTACTACTTCCATATACTGGCAACACTACCAAAACTATTTAAAAAACAAAACATACCTTACGATGATAAATTAGAGGCAATATCACATCTTTACTCTCTTTACCAATATCAACTGCCAGTGGTTGTTACCAACTTGTTAAAATTCATTTATCTTCCACCATTTTGTCTGACTATTTTCATATTTGGAAATCCAGACAAGACTACAAAATTGAGAAATCTTTAAATTCTTTCAGAATAACTTGGCTTGGAACCCATTTATTTGTTAATCGATGTTACTGAAAATTTGTGAAGAAACTAACATATGCAAACAAAATGTACAGATTTCACCCAGTTCTCAACTTGTGAAAAAATGCAGACACTGCAGCTTTAAGCCTCATATTTGGTTCAAATAAATATGTCCTTTGAAAGTTATTTGGCAGAAATAAGATTTATGATGTAATGGGTGTATGAGTGGTCAGATAGGACACAAGACTCATGGCCTCACCATAATGCCAGAAACATTAAAAAAAATCAGTCCAAGAAAAAAATATCAATAATTTTTTTTTACCAACAATGAAATTTGTAATGATATGGACAGATATACATGGGCATCACTATGTGCCTTCTCCACAGAATATAACAGGGATATAAAAATCAGAAAAATAAGCTAACCTCCAGCTACAGCACCAAGTCCAAATCTGTACGCGCTTTCTAAAACTTGTAATACAAAGGTCCTCTCTGTCCCATGCTGTAGACGTATATGTTCCTATAAAAGGCATAATAATTTGTTTAAATTACATTATTTTCTCTTTCAAATAAAATCAAGGTTATATAAATCTAAAGTTTTAATGAGATGGTCTATGAAATACTTGTGAACCTGGAAAAAACACATAAAACATGGATGGGTGGACATGTACCTCCTTAGATGTCAGCCCTGAATACTGAACCCTTGATGAACTGTTAATTATTTGCAGTGGGTGCATTCCAAGGGGCCCTTGTGAGTAACATTCACTGCAAAAAAGTCATTTAGGAAAAACTTGTGTTGGGAAACAAAAGTTTAGGTAAAGCTGGGTGTTCAGAGACCATGGCTATTTGAAAAGATGGCCTGGAATGCTTGAAATATAACCCAAATATGGACTCGTTAATAAAAATAACATCCTGGAAAAACACACTGATATGGTCCATATGGAAAGATAGATTCACAGATGAAAAGACAGATGGGAAGCAAAGATGAATACTACAAGGCCTCAGCATGTTGATGTGGGCCCTAATGACATGCAAAGTGTGTTGCAGCTGTGTAATGCAGACTAAAGCAATTTAATCAGAGGTACTTGAAATGTACCTTATACATGTTTTTTTAAGTCAGTATTCAAACTGCAAAAACTCAGATCTGCTGGCACATTATATGACAGATCTGGATCTTATATGTTTCCAGGCAGTTGGCTATGACTTTTATGCAAGTATATATAGATGGTAATACAAATAATATTTTTTGGCCCATGCCACAATTCAGTGTATATTTATACAATTTTCCTTTAATATTTATCATTCTTCTCCAACTGTGCAAATAAATTTTTTCAACCTTTACAATATACTGTTGATGGTTAATAATTCTGTTGCAATTATATTTCACATGTTCATAAGTTTTGACAAACAACATTTTCTCAAACACGAGAACAAAGTACAAAGCCATACTCAGCATCAAATGGCACTGGAGGGTTAAAACCTCCAAGGCAAAACTCACAATCAACATCAGATCAGAAAGCAAACATTGTCAAAGAACTGTTAAGGAAAAATACCACTATTATGTACTACAAAAAAAGAAAAACCAGTGCCACTCTATCTATGAAGCCGCAGTGGCTCTGTGGTTAGTGTATTGAACTCGCAGTGAAAATAATATGGCTTCAAATCCTACCATCAGATCAGCCCAGGTCAGCTAGAGCGGTGTGTCCTTGGGCAAGCAACTTTACTTCAACTGCCTTGGCACTAAATAACCTACTTGTGTTGCTGTGCTGTAAAACACAAAACAAGTCATGATATTTTTGCCTCATCGAACTTTTGTTGATTTTTCTTGCCAAAATTCCGCAGTCAATTTTTCTCATGTCAGTTGGAAAATCAACGTCTTTGCATCGATTATACCTCTTCTAATCAAAGTGCATAAATTTAACTAAAATATTATACTTTGTCATTTTCAAATATTTTTTAAATCAAAGCATGTTGAGGGATTTGAACCTGGTGGTCTTGCATGTGGTGGCCATATTTTAGCACTACATCAAGCAGTCAACAAAATGGCGGTTACATTTTTCTTCATGATATTGTCAATATCTATTGAGCCCGGTGAAAAACTATCTTTCATATTTCACTCCAGTGAATTAACACAATTATTTTTATTGGAAAATCCACTAATTCATATGCTAGTATCAAACATCATACTTTCCATAATTTTCTGATATGCAGTAATTTTTTTACAGACAACTCACCTCTGCTATTTGCATCTTTATGGAAAAAGGAGTTTCTCTGCCTTCCATGGGGGATAACGTCTCCAGATCTGCATATGTTATTCGACTACAAAGACAGAAATCTTAATAAAAAAATATCAACCAAAATATCTTTTTCTTTTAAAAACAAAATCAAGATTGATTTAGAACTATGTGCTTAGGGGGTGCTCACCAGTTATTATGTACTTTTTGAGAGACTGACGTATGTAAGGTGAAGTTGTTTGCATTTAAAACATGCACAGCAGAGAGAATGTTGGCATACCTCTATGCTACTTTGATGTAATGTGGCTGACATTTCTTCGGATATTGTACTTTTGGAAATTGTAAATGATCTTAGCACACTGCTAACTAAAATGACTGCTGCCTTGTGCTTCAAAAATCAGCCTGAATTTGTCTAAAGCACACTATCCTTTGCAGCTATTAAAATAGGGAAAATGAATTTTGCAAGACCAGACAATACCAGCTTCTGAAAGTGCAATGAATGAATTACCAAATATATAAAATGTAAAAAAAGTTATCGGCTCTTTTTTTACAATTTACCGCTGAAGTTCAGGAAGTGAAAATGACCAAGTGGAGCTAGCACTTTTTGAAAGGTACACATCTGGAGTAAGGCCAAGCTGTATACTCTATAACCCATGTTACACCCATCAATCATACACCAAAATAAAGGGAATTAAAGGTTCTTTGAATAATACCTAAGATATACAAGGTCTTTTTTAAATAGCCAGTATAACTAGTGAGGAAAACCAGGGGAATTCTTTTTCTTTAAAATTCTAACCCTATGCAAAATACGAAACTGTAGAGCGCAACTTTAAAACAAATATAAAATTTTATGCAATTATTTTTCTTATTTTCATATTATTATGTATGATGTTCTGAATAAAATGGTACCTTAACATTGATTTTATGCATGAAAATAAGCTAATTATGCTTATTTTGCTCTTGCTTACATAATTTGCCATGAGGCATATTTGTGTGAGTAGTGACCTTAATTATGGGGAAATTAGAAGTCTTAGAATATAGGAATAAAGTCAACTTAAATTTAAAACTGTTGCATTAAGTAAAAGAAATATATAGTGAAAATGTTTCTTTTCATTTATTTGCAATGAAATTAAAAAGTAAATGATGACAAAGCAAATTTACTTTCTTCCATATTAAACAATAAGCTAATATTTTACCCTTTGACCTTTATGAACCTCACCTGTTCCGTCCCTTTTCAAACCGTAAAATTTATTGCTGACATCTCAGGAATAATTATGGCTAGTTTCATGTTCCTGTCTTTCAGAATAACACTGGTTGCTATGTTGACAAAATGCAATGCACATTTTTAAAGTAGCTCACTTTTTATCATGGGGGGGGGGGGCATACCTGTTTGAGACACTGACATTAATAAATACTGTTCTGAGGGGGGAAATACAGGAGAATTATTCAAAAGGACTGTTTTGATGCTTGTGACTTAAATATTTCAGCCATACAATCAAAATTAAATCATACAATAATAATACCTATGTGCTCTTTATGGGGGCACTCACCAGTTATTATACACTTTTGAGCGAGTGACGTATGTAAGGTGAAGTTGTTTGCATTTAAAACATGCACAGTAGAGAGAATGTTTGCATACCTCTATGCTACTTTGATGTAATGTGGCTGACATTTCTTTGGATATTGTACTTTTGGAAATTATAAATTATCTTTGCACACTGCCAACTAAAATGACTGCTGCCTTGTGTCCAAAAATCAGCCTGAATTTGTCTAAAGCACACTACCCTTTGCAGCTATTAAAATAGGGAAAATGAATTTTGCAAGACTAGACAATACCAGCTTCTGAAAGTGCAATGAATGAATTACCAAACATATAAAATGTAAAAAAAAGTTATTGGCTCTTATTTTTACAATTTACCGCTGAAGTTCAGGAAGTGAAAATGACCAAGTGCAGCTGGCACTTTTTTGAAAGGTGCACATCTGGAGTAAGGCCAAGCTGTATACTCTATAACCCATATTACACCCGTCAATCATACACCAAAATAAAGGGAATTAATTGAACAATACCTAAGATATACAAGGTCTTTTTTAAATAGCCAGTATAACTAGTGAGGAAAACCAGGGGAATTCTTTTTCTTTAAAATTCTAACCCTATGCAAAATACGAAACTGTAGAGCGCCACCTTAAAGATTTCTGCATGATGACATGACAGACTTTCAAGATGGCCATCAGTGTGACCATTTCAGTGGCAAGATCAGCATCATTTACTTACAGAAACAAGGCCATATTGCATGAAGGGAGTGTTTGTTAAAACAACACTATGTCATTCAGAAGAAGTGGCTGCAAATAGATTTTTCCCAAAGGTTCATCTGGTGGCCATTTTGAGAGGTTATATCAGCATCTTATTCACGTAGGACAAACATGTTCCCATAGAAGCTGGTAGCTGGTGATATTTTTACCACATATTTGTATAGAAACTGCTGCCAATGATTTCAGAATTTTGAAACAAGTTCTTTTTAAAATTGTTAAATTGATCACTATACTCCACCAGATGATGATTCATCATATTAAGATTAGCATCACATTTGATACAGATATACAAATTATAAAAGTGACAATCAATGTGTCAAACATTACGCTTAGTCTAACCTATATACAACAGATAAAGCACGTGATTATCATATAATACAACATAAATATGAAGCACATGCTGAGACAACACATATATTACACATTTAATAAGAGTGGTTGTGTTTCGATTCTTTGAGAAACAAATTCATTGCAATATAACATGTAACATTTTCAGCACATATACAATATTATAAAATAGGACCTTAGTATCTTCTGCCCAGGGCTTTGCTCACATCATTATACATAGACATTTGTTTTCTTATGTTAATTCTGATTAATTTAAAAACTGCTTATTTACCAGTTATATTTCATCAAGTGATACAAAAAGCATGTATTTTTAATGTTGGCAAAATATTGTTTTTAGTACGACAAGATGAAATATAACTGGTAAATAAGCAGGAAAAAAGATCTTTTTATTATATACCAAACTTACTAAAGAATCAAACTTTGGAGGATTAAACTCACTCTTCGGCAAAACATCCAAGCCTCTTTTGGTAAATTCAACTCAGTTTCATATGCTGATTATATAAGTATCAGTGACTTAAGAAAGCAGTAGGACTGTGATGGCCTAATCTGTCATAGCAAATTACATTTTGTAACATTCTGTAAAATGTTTCATCATATCTGACAACAAAGCAAGTCAGATTCAACAATGCATCACTGTGGGTTTAGCACTGTTGTAAAAGAAGAATGGGGAAATTAAATTCATAGAAACGTTAATGACGCTGAATCAAATTTCTGCAGCAAAATGAGTTTCCATGTCTGAAATGCATTGCAGTCTCCATTTATTTGTCCTACCTCACAAAGTGCATTTTTGTTGCTGCAGATATAACTTCTGTAGGTACATACCATCAAATGTCACATGGCACAATGAAAAATTTTGTATTCTCATATGTCAAAACATAAAGATTTATTTTTCACAAGTGAAAATATAGCAATGAAAAAATAAAAGTTTTTAAAAATTTGCTGAGCAGTTTGAATGTGCTAAAGTTGTTTCATTCATAGATGACCATATCTAATGGTTGATCATCAACACTCATAACAATTTAAAAACCCTTCATGCCACTGTGCTGTCAAATCTGGTTTAATTCTGTTCATTAATGTTTGCAAAGTCATTAAAACATCTGTCTATTTGTAGTTTTGGTGGCCATACTAGATGACAGATCATGATCACCTGAATAAACTTGAAAGGCCTTGATGACAGAATACTCCTTCATAGTTCATACAAAAATCTCAGGAACAAACTTAAGGACTTTTCAAGGGCAAATAATAATTTTTCCAGGACTTACTTAAATAAACTTACATACTTTTAAAGTCAAACTCTGAAACCCCTTTTAACTATTTGTGTCAATACCAACTTCCAAGTTATAAAATAAAGTCTTGAACATAAATATCAACATATATACATGCACTGTAAAAGAAAGTTTGTGTGTTTACTACATATACCCACAAGCCAAGTCCAACTGCAAACTGCAAAGACCCAGATCTGCTGTCACATCATGCAATGGCAGATCTGGGTCTATGCAGTTTGTAGGAAGTAATCAACAGAACAAAGAACACAGACCCTGATCTGCTGGCACACGATGTAATGGCAAATCAGGGTTTTTGCTGATTGCAACTGTAGTCAGCTTATGTTAGAATAAATGGTACTAACTTTCCAGCTGCATATGTACTTTGTCGTCAAATCACTGTATTTTATCTTCCAAGCTACATCTAGTTTCTACATCTTAATTCTTCTCAGAGTCTGACATTTCAATCTTTTTTCCAGATCATTTCATTCCTGGGCTTTTTTTTTACCTCTTTTCGTAAGACAGTATCATAAAATGTTAAATTTGGTTGCCTTGTGGCTTCTGTCTTCTCCCAGAGGCTACCAGCTTTAACTGATAGTTTGGGAGGGAGATCTTGCCCAAAGATGGGTTCTGAGCCATTTAGGAGGGGGAGTGGGGATTTGTAACTGATTGATATAATTATTCTCAGAATCTGTCTTTGAAAAAGAAAATATCAAAGATTATTTAGAAGATTTCAAAGTGTTCTCCACTGATTGGTGCTTTTTACTTCTCAGATGAGAGGAAAGGTCATAGTTCTCCATTTTACCCGAATCTAATAATTTATTTTACCGTGGACCTGTCCCCCTTGAACTATCTAATCCAGGATTATTTTGGATCCATGTTCCCTCTGTGATTGAACACATTTCCCCATCATTAAAGCAGATGATGAAAAATGATATCTGCCATGCTTCATCAGATATCTGCATTGACTGCTTTACCAACAGTAACACCTAAACTGGGAGGTTCAAGACAAACCCTATTACAGTCTGGTCACAAGTCAAGGGATAATACTGACAGTATCCCAATAAATACGTCTTCACTAGCCAAGGTTTAGATATGTTAACCCTATCAACACCTTGGCATGTCAAGCAGATATTTCTGTGCTTTGGGTCTGTGAATATCATTGGATGTGTCGGCAAGCCACTGCATCCAACCAAAATTAAGTTGTTCAAATCTGAACACTGTTCCTACATGATCGAGCCAAGGAAAGCATACAACTTGAACGGACTCATAAATAAGCAATTTTCCACTGCCTGTCCATGTTTGTACAAATACCTTTCTTTCAAATAAACATGTAATGGCTTCTCTCTGGTACACAGTCATACTTTCAGTGTTAAACTTACAAAGTACTCTTTTGAAGTCAACTGCTTCTGCCATTTTCAGCTGATATACAATGCACTGCTGTTACAGGCTATTGGTTAGTTGGTATTACATACTAAGGGAGGCAACTCATGAGATCCAACAGATGCTGCTAGGACAAAGCATTAAAATATATGTTTGATCTGCCAAGGTGTAGATAGGGTTAACAAATCAGAGCTTTGGCTAGTGAAGATGCAATAAATATAATGTGTGATAAAATGATGTATGAGAACGACTGATAATGCCGTTTTCCCCAAAATAATTATAAAGGTATAAAAATTAAACACATAATAACAATACATCATACATTAGGGAAATTTAAAGGTTTTTAAAGGCCTGTTAATGCAAATTTAAGGAATTTTCAATGGTGTTTAAATTTTTTTTCTCATATTCTAAAATTTTTCAAGATCTGTGCAAATTGTGTCTATCTCAAATTATGTTCAAATTGGTGAAGTAGTTTTTGAGAAGTTGTACATAAATGTGAATGGATGATGCAAACAGGCCATGCCATAAGCTCGCATGGTCTTACAATGGTCTTTCCAATGCATAAAACTAACTTCGACATGGTACATCCTAACCATAATTACTAACTTCAACGTGTAACATCCTAACCATAATTTCAGTATAAAATCTAAGTTTTGAATGTCACTTTAAACTACTGACATTGGATTGTTCCAAAGTATTTAGTATGTTCATTTCATTTTTAGCCATTTTCTGGCACTTGTAGCCAAAATCCATATGAAGAAGGACATGTAACTGAAGAGATACTGACATACTTGTGTGGAACTAAATTATTGACTGAGTCTAAGCATAGCATGTAGTTTTTTTTAAAAGCAGTTTCAGTTGACTAAAATGGTGTTATCTGCAGAGTGGTGCAAAATCAAATTTGATTTGTTTTTTTTAAAAAAAAACACAAAACAAAATTTAAATGATAGCATGCATATTTATGAGAACAAGTGATGACTGACCTTTACTTAGTAGGAAATATCAAGATGTATGATGATTCTTACTGTGTTTTTATTCCTAGAATATTCACCAATAATTTTAACTGCTATAGTATCTGCTTACCCACCCACCCATCTCCAGCTGTTTTTACACCCTACTTTAAAAAAAGAAGAGCATCAAGGATATAAAAAATACACCAAACCGTCATTTCATTCATCAGTTTATAATTTCTAACCTGAAAGGGGCCCCTAACATTTCAACATGTTAACATTACAAACCATACAGCAGCTGTTGATGTAAGCAACCAGAGACTGCTCACTCTCCTATTCCAATTTCTATAATACATGTATTCCATTTACAGTAAAAACTGTTGTCTGCATCCAATATTTGCAATGTTTAGTTTTTTTATTTCTTAAACAAACTGAAGCAAAAAGGTGTGGAGGAGAAACGTGTTGAAAGGGATGTTAACTTTCAAAGTTGGAGAAATTTAAGGAATTATTCTGAGCTTTTCAAAGATTGCAAACTGTATCAAATCTGCTGTTTGAAAAAAATAGACTTGTCCCAGTCAAATATGATGTTAGTAAAGAAACTGCCATTTGGTTTGAAATGTGAACGTGATGACAGTGTCAGAGACCTCCTTCTGAAGCTCAGGTTTGAAATAGTAAAGTAATGAATGAAATGACTACATTTTGTGCAATTTTTTATATCAGTGTTGCTTTCAACACCAGAAGAAGGATACAAATTGTTGGAGATGGGGGAACAGCAATAGCTTGTCTAGTTATAGGTCCTGCACAACTATAGTGAACGCACTATATATCAAATAAAATAGTTCAAAGTAAAAATTACAGCATTTTTAAATGATTCTTCTGATACTTCAGATTTTGCCTGCCAAAGAATTTTATTAATCCAGTACACCATTCCCTCGATAACTCGCGCCCTGATAACGCGCGAACCCGCTTATAACGTGGGGTCAGGCGTGGATCCCATTTTTTAAAACCAGAAATTACCCCAAAAATAGATCCCTATTTGATGAACTTTATGGAAATCGCGATCAGAATTAGCTACAAAAACTTTGATATATCGCTTGTTTTATCGTCGAAAAAGGTAGATAGGACCTGGAAACTTTAATTAACATTATGAAATACCAAATTTAAAAATAAGACAAACAATTTTTTTACATTTTCTTTCCAAGTGACATTCCTAGCACACTGCAATTAACGATATGTAAGGAAATTTCGATCAATGAAAATGTCACGCTGAGTGGAGGCAGTACTTTAATAAATAAATACAAATTAAATAATTTTTTTTATCAATTGAAATTTGTGTTCTAGTTCTATCTTCTAGTTCCTTTTAAGTGTAATCATCATAAATGCAATGTGTCCTCTTGTAATTAAATGTAAAATGTGTCAATCTACCGTAACAGCTATGTCCGCGAGCGTTTCTCTGAGAACCTATTTAGGTGCTGACCGTGTTTTGATAACTGACTTGCAGAAGTATTTGTTGCATTGTTGCATTGTTGCACTGAATTAAAAGCTGGCCTCCTTTGTATTATCACGTTAATTATGTCTTTTGAATCAAATAATGGAGGTGAAATAAAAGAAAAGTTAAAATGCATGAAAATCCTACAAACTTAAAATCTAGCTGCCCCTGTCGTATGTCAGGTGAACTCACTTCAGTTGATCAATTGAACACTGTTATAAATGTTATTGTGTATGTAACATAAACTACCTTAAATTAAACGACTCATTGGTAACTGTGATCAAAGATAGCACGGCAACCAAGCGAAAAGAATACTATACTTCGTAAAATAAAGAACTTGGTTTCACAGATACGGACCATTGTGGGCAAGCGAGTTTCAGAGAATTCTTGAACTGGCACTTTGAGATATCTTCAAGAATGATAAAAAGTTTCATTATTACTTCCAATGAAATCACGATATCAATACTCTACTAACTGAACAGCACAAAAATTGAGATTCGACGTAGACGATTGTCTCACGAAAATTTTGCTTGCTTTTTGAACAAAAGGAATCTTGTTTGGTGGTGTATCAACAATTAGTCTAGTTCCCTGCTCTTTTACTCCCAATTTGGTAGGATACAATGACATACCACTCCGGGAACCAGACTCATCAAGAAAACAAAAAGCAGTGACATAATACACACATGTTTTCATGTAAACTTAATGGTTGTTGAAACCAGTTGGAATGATCTTTCACATGTTGGACATTTTGAAAATAAATGTTATTTAAACAGAATAATGAACAACTTCATTAGAAAAAGTGCGTTATTAAAAATTATTATCAACGTGAATGTAAAATGAGGATTCAGTCATTAAACAGCGATGTTCCCTAACCCCAACATGCCCCCCCCCCGCTGTTTTCTCGATGTCCAAGTGATTTTTGTTCAATTTTTGGAGGTCCCTCGTTAACTCGCACCCTCGCTTACAGCGCGGTCTATGTTTGTGGACCCTGTTGTGCGCGAGTTATCGAGGGAGTGGTGTACTTAAAAGAATACACATCCTTTTGAAAGGCCCACCATCAAAAATGATTGTATGCAAGGTACCAGAAGTGCCATTTTTAGCTTCTTTCTTCAAAAACATCTATATCCATGAGTTGAATAATGCCATGATAAAGTGGTATAGGAGCATACATATTTGTCAAAATTTAAATAGCAACTGGCATCATTTAAGCTTAGAGGCACACTAAAGACACACAAAAATACTAGCCACCATTCTTCAGACTCAAATTCTATGGGTGATGTAGCAAATACCCTTACACATCCCTTTCCCACTGGACAAAAGTGAATTCCTTTTCTAATACCAGAGAACCAGAAACAAATGGTGATTTCATATCTTATCATTGGTTTCATAATACTTTGCATGATCCATTTTGCTGAATTAAGTTTTGAATCACTTATTACTAGGAACTTCTGGGGTTTTCCTGTAAGTATTTGTATCCAAGCCTCAATGCACTGGCCTCTCCCCTGGACCAGCCAGCTGAATTTATCTCCCTTCCTTTCCAAAACTCATAGTGCAGTAAGGCTGTAATGCTTACCAAGTTCATTTAAATGTACACTGTTTACAATATCCAAAACAATGCCCTTTAATCAATATGAATAGAAATATGTTTCATCCTATATACCAATTAGACTTTTCTGAACAGCTGACAGCGATTACAATGTGCATGCTGTACCTCACCTTGTGACTGTTTCACTTGCTGAATGCCTTTTAACACTTATTATCAAAGGAATCTGTACGTAAGCTCTTTGTTGAATATATCTGACAATTTCTTTAAAATAACCCTAGGATGGCCATGATATTGTTCTCTATTGCTATGTACATGTGCATGATGAAACAAATAGACAATGCGATCTGTCATACTGTGCAGACTTGCACATGGGATGCTTTTATAGCACCTAAAATGACTGGAAAAGTGCCTCTCTAAAATAAAATGTTCCATTAATAAAAATCTTTTACAAAGGTAAATAATCTAGTTTTAAAATATCTTTATTGGCACTGGGTACCATGAAAAATTGTGTGCAGTGGTATTTCTGAATGTACTCTAATGCATACCATGGTATATTGCAGTTATATTAGGGATCAACAATTCAGTGTTCTGGGGCTTGACACTTTTTTGTTTAATTTCCATCTGTCAGAAGCTAGAAATAATATCGTACTCTGATTAACAGCAAATATTATATTATTATATCCATGATATTATTCTGGAAATAAATATTAATTATCTTGTGACTACAGAAAGAAAATATTTCAGCTCAAAATAAAATCACCACCCCACCCTACCCCAGCAATTAAATGGCAAGTACCATATAGCAGATGAATTTGTTAGGTTTATGTTAATTGTTGTATAAGTTGTGATCTAAAAGCTGTAATTAAAGTGGGGTGATTAAGAATACACTAAACTGAAATTAGACAACCTATTTATACAAATGGGAAGTTTTAATACTGAAGCCTTCGGTTTTATAGCTGCAGTGATATAAAATGCAAGGAATCTTTGATTGGGATGCCAACACCTGGGGATGATATTTATCAGAGATGACCAGTAAACACAAAACACACTCATTCACTCAACCAAAGAGCAACTATTTAGTGGACTTGAGAAATTATGTCAAGTTTAGACAAGTGTGCTCCTGAAAATCATAGGATGATTTGCAGTCTTACAAATAAATAAATATATTTAGTGCAGCCACATAAGCTAGTAAATAACAAAAACATGATGTATTTTTTTTATTAATTTCTTGTCTTTTTTACAAAATTTTCCAAAAGTTGGATTTGTCCCAAAATTGTTTGACAACATTCCATTTGGCCACAGCATTATAATATCTGACACATGTCAACCATGTGATTAAAGGATCATAAATATAATTATATTTGTCATATTCGCCATTAATTTGTGACAGATGCAACTGTGTTCTAAAAATAAAGAATATTTTTAACTGTCTGGAATAATGAAAACATGCTGTTAATATCGTTAAAGTCATAACAAGATTCCTTGGGAATTTCTGTACATTCCTAATTGATAGTAACTACCCACATACTGATAAAATGCAAAAGTACCCTGGTATGTACCACCGGAATAATACACTGCATTTAACTGGTATACGGCACACCTATAACTTTTATCAGCATTATCAGTAAATCAACCGTTAGGCTCATTAAAAAACTATAATGGTTATCTTATGTGTGCTACAACTGATTCTCATCAACTTTTAGTTTGTTATTGAGGTGCCACACACATATATACATACATAAATACTTTTATCTTTATAGACAAATCTTTGTGAAATGTCCTCTTAACTCATTATACCCTGGAGATTTTTTTTATATTTTTGCCTGAAATGGAAGGGGGAAACACACTTTTCGGGTTACGTTTGAATACATCCAAATACATCTGCTTCCAAGAGATTTTTGTTTAGCCGGATGCCTAGTTGTGTTAAATATGCTTTGGATTGGCTATTTTGCTTGCATATGTGCAGAAGGGTAAAAACTGGACTTGCGCCAAAACATGTCAAATCTGGACACAAACTCCAACAATTTTTTGGCCAAAAAAGGTCAGGTCTCAAACTTACATCTTTCCTGCTCTAATCTGTAATGCACACAGAAAGTCTATAATATTTGGCATCAATGTAGTGCTACATTTGTCTACTTTTCTGTAACCTATGGTGTATCATAAATGGTGTCAACATTACACAGCTATGGTATAACCTTATGATGCATAAACATGGCATGCAGGGTTAATCAGTTAAGCAGAGATGTAGAAATATATCATTTAATTCAACTGCATCACTGTCAGTCATGCGCATTTTTGTTTACATATTTGTTAAGTTTTTAAACATTTATGCTCTGTAACTAAACTAAACTGTTTACACAAGTAAACATTGCAGAATCAGGTATGGGCCTGCTTCTGGGGTGGTCACCAGAAAACTACATTGCATTAGTTGTATCATATCATTATGTCATATCTGTGACAAAAGCATTTTCTGACTGGAAATCCAATCTGTGAACTGATATTTCATTATATAGGACTTTACGTAGTCCCAGAAATCCAGTTACACTCAACAAGACATACAAAAATTCCACCTGAAAGTTATCCCACACCTTCTCAACATGAAAAGAATATTCTCACATCAAACAGTTTACCTCACCTACACCTTTTCCACTGCCAGTAAAAATTCCTTTATTTCCAAACCATAAGAGGAAATTCAAATAAAGCAGCCTTCAAGCATTTTGGAAAGCTAACGCTTGTTTGGAAATTTAAATCAGCCTTAAATTCCATCCATACAGCCATATACTCATTTAAAAAGGAGGGAGAAATGTCGTTAGTTTTTAATAATACTTAATGCAATTTAAACAGCAGCCAATCCCTTCAAAGAAAACATATATAGCCAATTTCCAGAACTGCAGTAACCTCATTACTGTGACACTGCCTCATGACCTAAAAATCATTATACACCCAATTCAAGTTTCACAGTCATCAATGCAGGCACTAGAAGGGTATGGTTGATTCTGAAGATCAATGACCAAGACCTTTAGTAATGGTATAGAGCCTTCAGCTAAACTTGCTATGCAGAAACCATTATTTTCCTATCAGACATAACTAGAGTTGGGTACTGCTGTATTTCTCAAGGTGCAGCGATATGTACCGCAGTATACTGCAATTATATTTGGGACCACAATTCAATGTTCTGGGGCAGAGGCTAGACACTTTTTTTTGTTTAATTCCATCTGTCAGAAACAGGAAAAAATATCTTACTCGGATCTATAGCTATAACATTATATCAATGATATTATTAGGGAAAAAATTAATTACCTTGAGATAAAAGAAAATAAAAAATTTCAGCTCAAAAGAAAATAACAGCTCCTTCCTCCCATCCTACCCATGATAATTAAATGACCATTACCTTACAGTAGATGAATTTACTATGTGCATGTTAATTGTTGTATAAGTTGCAATCTAAAATGTGTAACTACAGTGAGATGATTAAGTTTACTCGCTGAAACTGTGAAAGACATAGTACTGATATTAAGAGCTATACTACTGTTATAACAGGCAGGGAAACTTTGAGTGGGATGCCAATATCTGGGCAAAATATTTATTAGAGAAGGCCAGTAAACCTAACACACATTTACTCTAAAAATGAGAAAACATTTAGTGGACTTAATTAAGTATAGTTCAAACAGAAATCAAAGTGCGCTCCTGAAAATCTTAAGATGAATCACAGTCTTACGAAGGAGTACACATACTTAACACATTCCTATATGCTACTTGATTAACTCTTACTCAAAAAGACCTGTAAAGAATGGACTTAAGAAATAGCAGCAAAAACATGAAAATATGATTCCTGGGTCAAATCCAGATATTAGTTTGTCCAGGTTTGGTCTGGATCTGGTTTCAATGTTGGATTCAATGGAGCTGGTCAGGGAACAAAGACTAACTTGAGGAGAGTATCTAAAGGCATTTTAATCTGTCACGTTTCTCATACAAAATATCTGTATGGTCATTTGTTGCAGCCAGACAAAAATACAATAGAAAAAAATATATAAATCAAAGCAAGAACTTGTAGCAAAAATAGCAACATCCTGATGCTTTTGCTTTCTCAATTATCAATTCTTTATATCATTCTGATCATAACCACCTTTAGCTCCACCCCCCTTTGGTAAACTGAAAATCTAAGACCGATTCATACATCTATGCAAAGTTTTTAAGTTGCAGAAAAGGCTGCAAAACATGAAATGAACCAATTCCCTGATGGACAAGGTAATGTAGTCTAAGTCTATTATTTGAAAAACAACAAGATAAAAATTGTGATGCTTACTTGTGTTACTAAAAATAGATTCCAAGAACATGTTCTCGCTTTAGCAATGATGTATCCACCACCCACTCATTCCCTGTATCTGGCTTTAAGAATTACCTTAAAAGCTTTGACACATGATATTCACACTGACAAAAACAGTCAACAAAGGGTCTGACAAAATGTCAATTAAACAACTAAAGATCTAAAATAAAATCACAAGACTACATTTTTGTGATGGAAGTATGCAAAGCACAAGTCAAGTCATAAATACCTGTTTCCTAGATGACCAGAAGCTGCCCCATGCCTTGAGGGAAGGAAAATTAGATGCTAAATACAGAATATTATTGGATTTTGGGGCATTTATTGAGACAAACAGGAAAAAAAACGCAAGCAGCTAAATATGAATGCTCTCTTGTACTGGATAAGCTTGATAGTGGAAGTGGGTTTCACTTTCATGCTGTATGTGTATATATATATATATATATATATATATATATATATATATATATATATATAACTATTTGTAAGACTGCATTCAATTATGTTTCTCAATGTTTAGATTGTGTGTCAAACATTAATTCGATTTCTTCCACTGGCCTCTATGCTGATGATATTGGAATAAAGTAAAACCAAAACTGAACTTGAAAATAACTTACAAGATGCTCTTAACCGACTCGACGTATGGAGCAAGGAAAACAGTATGATTATAAATACAGAAAAAAGCCCTACTAGTTACAACAAAACAAAAATGAGCAAGGCTGGATAACAATGTTAACCCAAATATGACCTCTCAAGATAAAGTTCTTGGTGTATTTGTAGATAACAATCTAACTTGGTCTATTCAAATTAAATATATTTCAAAATGGGTAAGTTTTATCCTTGGCTACTAAAAAAATTAAAACATTCATTCCTTTTCAGTACAGGGTCATCTTTTTTAAAAGTTATATTCAGCCATATTTTGGACAATTGTAATGTAATTTGGGGTAATGCCTCTAATTCAAACATAACAAAACTTGTAAGATTCCAAAAGAAGGTATGCTATTTAATTCTGGATAAATGTGTAGCCAATTTTCAGCATGCAAAGAATTATATAAAAATTTTACAAATATATGAAAGTATATTCTTTACAATGACCAAATTGATGCTTCAAGTGTCCAGTAAAGCCATTCCTGTCCACCTATGCAATATCTTTCACCGAAGTGATACTGACAGTACTCCAAATTTAAAGTGTGTTAGAAGTAAAAATGACATTATACCAAAGCCCAAGAAGGAACTGATCAAAAAGAGCTTTCAATATACTGGTCCACTGGTATGAAACATTATTTAAAATAACATAAGGCAGGCTCCTAGCATTTCCCCTTTTCATAATCCAGTGTTTTAAATGGATGAAGTCTAAACACACTTGAACAGGTCCAAGTAATATAAATACCTCCTTTTCTCTGCTTATGCATTTTTTTAACAGATTAATTTTACAATACATTTTACTTATTTTGATATGCTCAATGATGTTTGTGTACTTTGAGCTTGAACCCTGTCTGAAAATCCACATAACTCAATTCTTTACTTATGCAAAATTGTTGTCGTATTGAGCTGTATATTCTGTATACATTGTACAAAACGGAAGGCCTCAAGCTCGATTCGTACATGTAACGTTCTCCAACTAAAGTCGTATTATTAATATTATTTTTTGCAATGGTTTCTAGCATGCCTCTTGAAGCATGTATTTTTTTAAATGTTACCTAGGATATCATATAACAAGCATTCAGCAGAATATAACGTATTGCAGCCAACTTTGCACATACATAAACACAAAGCTTTAACATAAATATTCATGTTGATGAGAATGCTATCCCTGTTGCAAATGTAGAAATTATCACTATTCCCATACATGTGTACTCAAGAAAGGACATCCCAGTACATAACAAAGAAACAAACACTAAAATGGATCTGAATTGATCTAATGGATTACAGAGGTTGGAACACTGAATTTCTTACATCATCATCTTTATAGTGGGTTCAAGCCAACATAGACACAGGCCATTAACAAAGTTGTAATATATTATTTTTGTAAAGTCAATGCAAGTTTTTCTTTGATAACCAGTACTTTGCATCTGCATTGAACACACAAATGCATTTGCAGGTGTACTCACACAGACACATCACCACACGTTCTTCTTTAGCTTTTGTTGCTTTCATGAGCTGATGTTTTTGGATTTTTTAAATAGGTATTTCTATTTTTATCAATAGTGCCCATATCTTATCACCGATAGGCATTATTTGCATAAATCCGAAAGGTCTTCATGCCAGGATCCTCTATGCCCAAATGGCTGATATTGGTTCAGTAGGTTTTTACAAGCTGACATTAAGAAGCGTTGATGGGTGGCAAAATAGATGTAGCACATATCACAAGCTCATTTGGGCTTATGACCTGGTGAGCTAACAATACTTGTTCTATAGTTTCAGCCTATACCCCTTGCCGCTTGTACCCTGATTTTAAAAAGTGAAAAGCACCAAGGATATATAAAATGCACAAAACTTACTTATCTCATTGACTGATTATTTCTAACTTTACTGCCACCAAGTGGTCCCTAACAATGTCACCTCCATATTTCAAACCTAACACAACTTCAACAGTAAGACAGCATTTATATCTGTGAAGCCAAGTATATGTTCTTCACACAACATGAGCAATACAGTTCATAGAGTTCTGTGACCAATAGAAAATTCTGCAAATTTATGTAACGTTGAATTGTAAGGGCATATTTCTTCCCCTCTTTATTCAAATTTTGTTGGAAATATTAAAATTAGACACTGCATACATTAGATGCAGACATACAGGGTGTTTACCTTCTATGTATGTGCAGGCCCTACATCAACCCCTTCAATAAAAATGGACTCTTAAGAATTCAGAAAATGACAGTGAGCAGGTTCCCCACTGACAATGAAAACTTTGGTTGGCTTGAAACATGAAGATGACAACATTGTGGACTGTTTGGCAATAATGGACATAAAAATTATAAATCAATGAATGAGATCAGTACCTTTTGCAAATTTTTTTATTTCCTAGATACATCTCATTTTTTACAATTAGTAGTGGGTACAAGCTGCCAGGTGCTTAGGCTGAAACTATTGTTGCCAACTAAAATATAAGGTAAGCTCAATTCTGCATAAAATAAGGCATGAAAATAAAAAAAGAGTAACTTCCATGGCTTGCTATTGCAAATCACCCCCATTTTATTACAAATAACCCTTCCCCCCACATACCTACCACCTCCTGAGTGATCCAGGAATTGTAACCGAAATCCATTGTATTTTATTACAAACAACCCATCTCAGTCCCGACTACCACTTCCTGATAGCGATCCAGGACTGAAACCCAAAATCCATATTTTATTATAAATAATCCTTCTCAGCCCCAACTACCACCTACTGAGAGTAATCCAGGGGATGTATGCAAAAATCTGTGCCATTTTATTACAAAATAATTCTTTCAAGCCCCATCTTCTACATCCTGAGAGTGATGCCAGGCTTTAACCCCAAAATCCATTCTATTGCAGACCTGCCAACCCTAAAGAGACATTCTCAGTAAGTCAGTCGAAATTGTTCAGTAAGTTGGACCAATTTTCAGTAAGGTGTAAAAACTATTAAGTACTGGCAACAAGTAAAATTTTAATAACCGTTACAGTTTATATCCATGTTGTAACTTACAATTTATAGCTACTGATGTGACTGGTACATGGTACTTTTGCACTTTCTTGAAAACTTCTGGTCAAACTCCATTTTGAAGCATTCTCCCCCCTTCACTTTCATGACTATTATTGCTTCCAAGGTATCAACTGACATAGATGATCTGGATTTTGAATGGTTTTTTGCAACAAATGAGAACACCCTCTCACAACCTGCATTTGAATGAGGAACAATAAGTACATTCTTCATGATGCTGGACAACAATCTGTATTTGAAATGGCCATTAGCATCCCAAGTCTACTAATAAGATTCCATTGCTTGTCAACTCGTTTAGTGTTAAAGATCTCAGGATTCAATTCATCTACTTGGTAATTCAAAAACTCTGCTTCCAAGTTGTCTAGCCAGTTGGTTTCTTTGGGTTCCATACACATAAATCTTGATGGGAAATACATCACACTGCTAAAATCACTCATCATCCTTTTTGACACATCAGCAACTGCACTGTGTTTCAAAAGTTCATTATTCAAGGGAAACCTCTTAACAATGTAATCACAAACAATTGTGTAATAGTCCCTTACATCTTTATAGAATTGACACAGGCTACTTTCATACAGCTTCCTTTCAGCCCAAGTATTTTCTTGTTTCTGAACCTACTGTAAGTGTATCATCTGACTTTTGTTTTTTATAGTCATGATAATCGATATCAGTAAGATCCTTGGCTTGTGAAATTTCTGTAGCCTTTACAAATCTGATCAGCAACTGCTTTAATAATTCAAGCATGTTTTCTCTAAGTTTGTGGATCATAGGCTCCTCCTGTTGCATGATTAAGTTGTACTTGTTAAATAATGGAATTATGTGTCTAGAAATAAGTAATAAATCTTCGCCCTCCGGGACTGCAAAGCCTTACACACACTCATAGCCTTTTCCTCTCTGTAACTGATTTTTTTACTGTCTTTCCAGTCATTTCTAACCAATGGTGTCTGACATCTAGACAGAGCCTTTTTATCTGATTTCTGTGATATAGCTTTCTCTAAGGAACCTATCTTGGGTTTTATTTTCTCAGTCTTTCCTTCTGAGGCAGACTTGAGGGTAGTACTAGCCTGACTTCTAGATTTATCACAGTTCAAAGCTTTACTGCATGTACCTGCACTGTTGTTATTTCCTTCTTTATTACCAGATACATGTGGAACTATATCCTTGGAACTACACACCTTCTCTGACATCCTACTTTTGTTGTTGTTGTTGTTGTTATAGGGTTTAACGCCATTTTTCAGCACAAGATAGGCTATACATGGCGGCCAGTATTAATGGTGGAGGAAGAACCCTGGAAAACCCCGGGAAGAACCACCGACCCACGAGAAGCTACTGACAGGCTTTCTCACGTACCCACGTTAGCCGAGCTTGGACTCGAACTCACGCAGACAGAGGTGAGATGGCAGTGATCCGTAACGATCAGCGCTTTAGACCACTCGGCCACTCGGGGTCCCTCCTACTTTTGGATTTAGCTCTTTTGCCTTTAACCTCTTGTTTCTTGGTTTCTTTACCAAAATATATTTGTAAGGGTTCCCAATGTTCCAACAACCTCTTTATATCTTCACCAAGAGACAACCATCTTGTTACACAATGCTTAATATTTTTCTCTGCTCTTTCCCACAAACAGTCTGAAGATCTTTCAGTTCCATTTGTCTATTCACACTTTTATCCAAATAATATATGTCCACTAATAAGTCATCAAAACTAATAGGCAGCATATCAGCCCCCTTTTTAGCTGCTAAATGTATCAAATGGCATGAACATCCACTTAGATACACTGAGGGATTCACCATAGTTATATGTCCAAATATACCTTTATTGCAACCAGTCATCACTGAAGCATTATCTGATTCAAAGGCAATACAGTTATTCCAACTTACATTTCTCTTTTTCAAATCCTCATCCAATAATGTGAAAATATTTTCCCCAGTAGAGGCTCCATCACATGTTGGAATTAACAAAAGTGCTTCAGTTACAACCCCATCTGTGTTATCAAAATATCTAACAACAACTGGGTACAGTTTCTCAGAATCATTGCTACCATCAGTTGCTATAATGCAAGGTTGGGATGAAATATTGTTAACAATGCCTTCCTGTATTGACTTGCACTGTTGTAATACAATAGCAGTAGTTTTTGTTCTGCCACACTGATAACTATTTGCTACTGATGATTTGGGAAACATGCACTTGAATAGTTTAGAAGCATGGTCAGAGGCAGCAATTGCAACATTATGCTCAACCAAAAAGTTTGTAAAATATACTTCTGCCTTAATGACCTCCAATTCAGTTTCTGGCACTACAGATCCAAATCCCATAGAGGTCAGCGACTTACAACTTGATTTCATTGCAACGTATTCTGTATGTTTTTTGGAATTCACGTGGCGGCGACAGTCATCTCGCCCACCATGGTAAATGTTCAAGTCAACACGACATAACGTGCAATAATTGTAATGGTCACCTTTTTTTACTTTTTTCTAAGCATGACCAAGTATCTGAGTAATCTCTTTTATACTTCTGCAACCACTGTTTCAACTTTTTGCGAGGCTGGTTGTCCTTGCCACCTTTTAATGCATTTTCGTTTGGAAGACATTTTCAGATGACCGGATGACAAAATGAAAAACGAAATGAAGATCAGATGCGCGCTTCTCACGAAAAAAACAGGCAGGTTTAAAGCATTTGAGGTACCAATGTATAGCTAGTCTGGTCCCCTATCAAAATCCACTCAGTCTAAGATGAAACTCCGAATCCGAACATGGAGTCTAATACGAAAATCCGGATCCAGAACGAACCAGTACAAAAAATATCCAGAACAGAAAGAAAAAAAAAATGATCATATTTCTGTACTTTTTGCTATCATTCCATAAGTCCGTAATTTTAGTGTTTTTTTCGTAATACTTATGGCAAAACTGTAAGAGTTGGCAGGTCTGCTATTGTATTATAAATAACCCTTCCCAGCTCTATCTGCAACATCCTGACACTGAGCCAGGGGCTGTATATTACAAATAACATTTTTCTGTCTTGTCTACCACTTCCTGACAGTAATCTTGTAACTGTAATCCAAAATCCATTTTATTTAAAATAACCCTTATCAGTCCCATCTACCACATCCCGACAGAGATACAGAGCCTGTAACATAAAATTTATATTACAAATTATCCATCTCAGCCCCATCTACCACCTCCTGACAGTGATCCAGGGGCTGTAACCCCAAATCAATTATATATTTTGTGACCTTGTGCTATGACTGCAAAAATGGCAGATTATATACCCATTCTATAATTAATATTCCTTTATGTAGGTACTAGCAGGATTTAGCTGACTTTGGAGATTTTATGTGTGCATGCATGTGTATGTGTCATTTGGATTTTTAACAATGCTTTAACTATATTTCAGTCATATCGTTGTGATGTCTGCAGTGTGGCAGTTTATAGTGATGTCTAGCACTGGGGCATCATGTCAGAGACATGCAGCATCATGCCCCACCCAAGCACATTATCCTTACATCAGGCTGACTAGTTACAACAATAACCTTTTAATGCTGAGTGCCAAGTGAGGCAGCTGTTATTATCATTTATTTTATAAGTCTTTGGTATGATTCAGCTGGGGTTCAAACCTGCAACCTACCACATCTGAGATGGATACTCTAACCACTAAGGCCACCGGAGCGGTCTTGGAGATTATCTACTAATGGGTCTCCATGACACTATGACCTTTTACTGTAAGGATGTGGTACTCACGTATGATGCATACAGTCATCTAATTTGATATTCTAGCATGAACAGTGCTTAAGAATAAACTTAAAACACAAGATTTCACTAATCAGTGATGCATGAAATATGGGTCAGCGACCTACTTTAGTGATGAGGGTGTAATACTTGTCAATATACACTCACCAAGTTTCATGATCCCAGCTATAATATGATTTATACTGAGTGCAAAAAACCTGCAGTAAATGAAAAAAAATTGACAAAGAATGTACAACTGATATACATGTATGTACAAAGTTAGCCCTTCAGACCGCTCCCACTGGGATACGCACTGTGAAACCCACTCAAAAATGTTGCCTAAGAAAGAATATTGAAATTCACTCATGCTGTACATATGCTATTTTCTATGCAGATGCTGACATGGGAAAACAGTACAATAACTCTCCGTTACAAAGCAGAGGTAAGCTAAATAACAAAAAATATGACAGTTGTTGCAAAGCATTACAAAAATAATAAGCAGTTTGACGCAGATAGACATCCGATGGACAACAAACAACAGGCCATCTGCTAGGCTCTTCTAATCTGTGACAAGTGGAAAAGTGAAAATGGGAAAACTCATTTGGACTTGGACAATGTAAAATTAGAAACTATCTTAATGTTAAGTTAAAAAGGCCTGTACTCCCATTTTGATCAAGATGTTAATCCCTACTTTAATATTACTAATTATGATTACCTTTTCAATCAAACTACTTTATAAAGAAAATGAACTAATTTAGCTATCTCTAAAAATAACAAGTGTCCTTTTTGCAAAAACAAAACAGATTCTGAAAACCTCACTCACCTATCATGGTTTTGTCTAGCTATGACCTCCTTTTGGAAAGTAATTTTTTGGTAGAGAGAGACTGAGTGTACACATATGCATAACACAAATTTGATCAGTGAGTAAATAATGTTTAGAATACAAGATCTGAGAAAAGCAGACTTGACTCTGAATTTTGTTCCACTATGTACAATGCAATACGTATTCAGGTGTAAAATAAATCAAAAGAATTTATATATTTTATCATTTTAAACTTTAAAACAGACAAACTTTCTGCTACTGAAAATTATCAGTGAGATCAAAATTCAAAGAAAATGGAGTTCACACATAAATTCATTGTTCGATTCTGATCTTTGTACCTAGAATATGTTGTTAGAATGTTTCTTGTATACACTATTTCCCTCTTCTTTCATTATCCCTGCATAAACATTTTTTAAAATCATTCACTATGTATGTGACATATTTTGCATCATGTATTTTCTTACTTTTTCGGCACAGGATGACTCTCCAATCCTTCTGAATCCAATGATGGGAATAAGAATCCTACCACTGGATCAGTCTTGGTATGTATTTCTGCAAGGGACATTACTCCAACTGCCTTGGCACTAAATAAAGTACTTGTGTTGCTGCACAGTAAAATACCAACCAAAACTCAAGTTGTGGCCATACAAGTTAAAAACATCTTGCCAGTATATGCATGACCATATTGGGAGACTGAATGAACCTCCTTAGTGGAGAGCTCCAAACTGGAGCTAACTCTTCTGTACATTCACACAACAGAGACAATGTTTATAAAACTTTGGTGTTCACTTACTAGAATGAGCTTTAACCTCATGAAATTTAAATTATGCATTTTTAACTACACACAGTATGGGTACCATGTTTACTTCAGAGGTACTTCTTGGATTTTATCTAACTGGGAGATTTCCCACCTTGTCACCAAAATAAAAGGGAAGGACAAAGCAAAATGGCGGGGGAGAGAGAGAGAAAACAGGCATAGTTAAATATTTTCCTAACAGTTAAATATCTGTATCTTTTTGCTACTCTTGGTTAGGGCTTGATCGAAATCTAAATCTTCAAAAGATTCTCCTTCTAGTTGTATTAGCACTGATCTGCTGTTTCTGAGCTTAATATGTTCCTTATCAGTGTATGAATATTGCTCTGTGCTGAAAATCACCTTTCAGTCTCCTGTCTGAGGGGGGCATATGAATCAATTGTTCAGTAAGCTTAAAGTGCTATATAGTTCGGAAGTACAAAATCCCTCACTGCTCAATTGTCTGTGAAAAAATTGCACTCTACTTTTAAATTGCCTGAATTATAGTCAGGCTTGGTATACTCCATTTTTACATTTCCATATACAGCCTCCTGGCATGTCATGTTTTTATCCACCCTGCATGTACACCAGACTTGTATTCAACATTATTATTGGGCTCAATGTCGCACAATGGTATTTCCAGAGACATTTTCCCAACTCCATTTATTTATGATACACTTCAAAATATTCAAAATCATCATCATTATCACTATCATCAGCTAGTATTTGCCAAATAAAATGATCAACTGAAAATGTACCTGTCAACATCAGTCATTCTGGGGTTTTCTAGGTCGCCTGTATTTTAAACATGCATTTGCAAAACTTCCTTAATGAATGCAAAGTGAAAACTATGACAAAGTGCTTGTTTCATGGCATGATATACCAATCAAATTTAGTTTCAAAACTGTTCATGTGAAACTGCAGTAAATAGATGTGCAAACAGTTGCTTACCTTAACTATGTCATGACAAACCCTACAATACCTATAATAGCAGCAAAACTTATGTCTCATCAAACACTTAGCTAAATAAAAATTGAATACTGCAAGAGTACATTTTATATTGTAGCTAATTTGCAGGAGTCCTCGTGCATCATGGGTTTTCAAGTACATGAATTCATACAAGTTCTATGTGGTTTGTGCACTTATGTGCTCTGTGAACATCTCCAGTACTTGCTTCTAAGTCAAATCCATCTGCGAACTGCACAGACCTAGATCTGTCATCACATGATGTGCTAGCAGATCTGAGTCTATGCAATTTGTTTGGATTAATCAGTAAAACATACAACACACAGCATAAACTGCCATCGCATTATGTGCTCTCAGATCCATCTTATATGACAAGTATATACAGTACTACATCAAATAAAGTGAGTGCTGGGTTAATTCAGACATGACCTCCTAAGTGTTTCAGATTCCTGTAGTGCACATCAACACAGTATTAACATCTGTTTTTAATCTGATTATCTCACCAGTTATTTATAATACTAGAAAAAAATTAATCCCCAATTAGTTGTTTCAATTAACAAGCCTACAAGGTTTATGAAAATCTTATGTCACCATATGGAGCTTGAGTTGTTAATTACCCTGTTTGGTTGCGCAGACTGGCCATTTGGAACAAAATATCAATCTCCATGGGAGTGATTTGAGCAAATTCTTGTGCCTGGTACATCATTTCCTCTGAAAAATAAAACAAATAGGACTTTGCTTCGAACAATTAGCACTGCAGTGAATTTTTTTCCTTAAAAAAAAAGGCTTTTTTAACTTACCTTTCAGTTTGATCATTTTGTATAACTCATCCCCTCTCCAAGAATTGCATGCAACTTTCTTTCCCTTTTCACCCTATTATAATTAGCAAGACATAACTAGATACCTCACTCAACCTTCAGCAAGTTAGCAATTTTCAGCAACTCTAAACAAACCCTGCAGAAAGACAGTCACAGAGTATTCACAAATTGCAACTTTGGCAAAAAGATATTAGATTAAGTAGCCAAGTAATTTTTCCTTCCAAAGTCTGCACACCAAAAAACATGAAATTCAAAGTACAAATGTGGATCATTTGGGAGGCTCATGCTATTTTCACAGGGACATTTAAGTAGTCACTACCTTCATGGAACACATCAGTGAATTATTTACTATAATGGTAACCTAGAAAATTTATAACCTTGCTGAAAGGGGTCCATCTTTGAATTTCACAAAAATCAATAACAGATCCATATCTTTAGTAAATGCCATGTCATATAACTGACTGAACTGTGTACTTCATCCAATGAATGTGAACTGCCCACATCTTAAATCTTTACGAGTACAAGCCATTCTCATTTAAATGTCAGTGTATAACTCAAACATTCTGGAGAGTAACACATATATTTTCCAGAAAAGAATTGTGATATTAGAATTTTTTATTGGGGGAGAGGTTGTACTTTTCTGCAGCTCTGCAGGATCACATGTAGACAACATCAAATCTCAAGTCAATGGGCATAAAATTCTATCAGACTTGCTACTTTCGGTTTTAGCCTTTTTGCTTCTAGACTCTTGTCTCTTGGTTTCTTTCTCAAATCACATCTGTAAAAGTTCCCATAGTTCCATGCTTTCACCAGAGACAACCATCTTGTTACAAAGAGCAAAATGAACTCAACTTACAACCAAAGTGACAGGTGGACAGGTGAACTGAAAGAACAAATGGATGGAAGAATGAATGGAGATTGATAACAGTATACGCCCCTCCATCTACAAGTCTGGAAATGATGAACTGTACCATATTAAGACTCACTCATATATCGAGTACAAATGCAAACTACACAGACCCAGACCTGCTGTCACATTAATGCACTGGTAGATCTGGGTCTATTCAGTCTATTATAAGCACAGCTGCCAACCCTCCAGGCTCGCAATTAGTGAAAATAGGAATTAGTGAATTTTGACATGAATTCGTGAAGCAATCTTCGAGTCTGGGAATATCTGTCGGAACAAATGTTTAGCATGGGATCCAGTTGATAAAGGTAAATTGTGTTCAACAAGAAAACTCAGAATGTTTCAGTGTAGGTAGCTTGCAAGTCTTCCATCAATTGCTTTAAATATTCCAGAGCTGAAATCTGCTGGAGTTCTTAATTTTCCCAATCTCTGTGTGCTTCTTGCTACCAATGTGCTTCCTCACATCTCTGTCACCATTTCCAATGCTAAAATTTGTGGCACACTGTATGCAAAAAGCATGATGTTTATCGGTGTTTGATGGCTGAATGCACAGCCAACTTTTGGTATATTCCAAACTAAACTTCACTTTTTGTGCAAATTTTCAATATCGATGCTGAACGGTAATTCAAATCAGTGTTAGCAACGCATGCATGGAGCAAAATTCCGGTTAGGCCCTAGTTTCTCTAAAAAGCATTTGTAAAACTACTCTTAAACATATAGATTAAAATACGCTAAAATGCTTGCTACCGGGCCAACTGTATCAATTGGCTATAGTTCTACTAATATCACGACCAGCAATACCGGACCATTTTGGCAACTGCTGATATCACGACTAGCACTTAACGGGAAATTGGTTATTGTAGTAAAGATTTAAAATAATTGAGAATTGGGGAATACATGATTATTTTTGCATGCGGCATGAATCCCTGAAAAAGTTGTGAAATTCGTGCCAAAAATCGTGAGGGTAGGCAGCTATGTATGAGTAATCAGTAGAACAAACAACAAAGATACTAATCTGATGGCACAGACTGTGACACCAGCTCAGGTCTACATTGTCTGCAGTTAGATTCATCTTATATGCGAATACATATGGTAGTTTTGAAGTGATCTTATGGAAGATTACCTTTTGAGCATTCCTTTTTGTGGTCCCGTCCTGTGGCAGCCAGGTAGATTTTCTTCACCAACTCCATGTTGTTGAAAAGGGAAATGAATGCAGTAAAATAGCCATAGCTGATCTGTTTGTGGTGCTCGCTGCTCATGACAACCTGACAATTTCCAAAGGAACAAAGATAAGATAAATGTTAAAAAATCTAAAGGATAAGAAAGTCAACAATTTACCAGCATGTCCATAAATCTAGTGTAAAGTATAAAAAAAAATACACAAATTTACCTGCATATAATGTCCATATTTCTGCAGAAAGAGTGTTGAAAAATAACTGTAATTTCAGTTGCTTCATTTGCTGGCAGATCAGGGTCGATGCTTTTTAATGGAATTCAGGAGTAAAGCAAATAGTGTAAACAATGATTTCTGAGAACCTAATTAAGTGCCAACCGTGTTTTGATCTCTGACGTCGAAGTATTTTGTAACACTCAAGAACAGAACTATTTTGTATATTTGTATTATTTATGTCTTTTGTATCAAACCAAATAAATCAGATGGAATAATAGAAAAGAAGAATGGCATACAAATCCTACCTGTGGTTACAGTCATACACCTGGTCAACTCATTTCAATTGATCAATCATGCATTGTTTTAAATGTTATTAATATGTAAGTAATATAATTAAATTGCTTAAATTAGCCTGCTCATTTGCAAATGTGATCAAAGATAGCAAGACAACCAAGCCAAGCAAAATGAGTGAGTAATTGGTGGATAAAAAGCTTTGTTTCACAAATATATTTCATTATGGAGAAACAAGTTTCCAGAGTTTGCAGTGAACTTAAAATTCCTGAATTGACACTGAGAGATTTCCTCAATGATAATAAGTTTTGCTATTACTTGCAACAAAATCAGTGTCAATATTTTACTAATAGAACAATTAAAATAAAAAACAACGAAATAAATGTCCATAGTTTTTGAAAAAAAGGAATCTTGTTTTGTTGTGAATCAACAACAACCAAAAGCAATGATGTAATACGCAATGTTTTTGCATACAAATGATTGTTGTTGAAACCTTTTGGAGTAATGTTATTAAAGATCTTTCAGAAGTTGGGTATTTTGAAAATAAAGTAATTTATACAAAAAGTGTACAACTTCTTTAGAAAGCTCTTTATTGACAATTATTCCAAATGCAATTACAAAACCAGTATTCAGCCATTAAACAGACCCATCACCCCATCTCAGGTTTTCTTGGTATCCTGCAGGGATGGCATCCCTTTCTTAATTAATTTGAGGTCTCTCAGTAACTTGCATCCTTGCTAATAGTGCAGTCTATGGACTTTTTTTTTTTTTACCCCATTGTGTGTGGATTATTGAGGGGGAGGAGTTATAAGTAGTGCATGAATCAATGGAAAGAACGAGCTTGATACTGCAATGGGATACATCATGGCCAACAAGACAAGATGTACTCGTATGCTATATCGAATAAAAAGCTTGTTTCCCCAATTCAGAATTTAACACCGACAGAGTTTTGGATTTATTACAAATCCCATCTTTTAAGCTTCCAATTATTTTAAGCTATACTGTGTGATTGAAATTCAGATCATTTTGGAATTCATAGTATTCAATTTGATGCATCTAAGAACATAAATGTACTGACAAAAAGTGAAAACACCCAACAGTTCCTGTCTGGCTATGTAATACAAAATATGGATTGAACATTCAAATCTGATGATGGATCAAAAATGTAAACCTAATGGGGTACGTAATAAAAGAGCATTGGAAAATGTTTCTACAGAAGGCATCATACTGCAGTTGGCCAAGATATCCGAGTCAATATGATGCTTTCTTAGAAATTTCTTCCAATGCTGTCAATTGTATTGGGTATGAATAAATTGAAGTTGGTCAGATTCTATTAAGAGATGTTTTGCAATAAAATTAAAAGTTGTTTACAGGATTTTCCATTTACTAATGGTAGCCATATCTACATCCTTTTTTACAAGACCATCGTATCAGATGCTTTCTGCCAAATCTTGTCAAAAGCCTGTTGAGTGGTATTTGAGAAAAACTCATTTTAAGGGTTTTTAATATTTTTGTAACAGTGGCCATATGTGATAGAGGACTGTCATAATTTGTAAAAACTTGAAATTCACCTATACCAGGATGCTTCATGTCAAATTTGCTCAAATACTCTTCAGCACTTTTTATGAAGTCATTTAAAGGTTTTCTATTTTTAGCGACAACGTCCATATTATATGGCAGTTCAGCATCATCTGAGTCATTTTTGTTTTATTAAAGAGTTCTCTTTTTTTAGCAGTGGCAGCCAAATTTTACTGTGGAACAACACCATCTGAATAAGCATGAAGGCTATTTATGTCAGATTGCTTGCTATCAAATTTTTGTCAAATTCTGTTCAGCACCTTTGCAAATACGGTTAAAAAGCTTTTTTTCTAATTTTAATAATAGTAGACACACTGGATGACAGATTGGCATAATTAAATAAATGTGAAAGACTTTGTTGCCAGAATGCTCCCTGTAAAATCAGGATCAAATTGGTCAAGCAGTTTTTTTTAAAAAACCTTATAAATAGCTTTTGCAAATTAACAACACACAACATATCAAGGACCTTGCTGTAAGCTAAGTGGCCATACAGCCAAGTGAGCTAAAAATAAACTGATTTTTTTCTCTTTCTCTAACAGCAGAGCTCTAGATAAGAGTCAAACGAAATGTATATTTACTCCCTATTTTGGAACTCATTCATATTTGCTCAGTATTTTTGAACTTGCTTGCATATTTTCATTCATTTGGATATGGGGACAGTGTATAATAAAAACAACATAAACAAAACTTGGAGTCTTAATCAACTATACATTTAATGTAGACATTAACTTTTATAAATATCTTGAAAGGGCTTAGTGACAATTACCACCCTTGAGTACACTCAAGTACATTACTACATTACTCCTTCTGTTGACTGTTTTAACTGTTATCAAGTTTTATTTTTGAAAACATTCACAGAACCTCTCAGATAACAAGCTGATCAATCAAATGCAGTTGATTGTGCTTATAATTAAATATGCCGATAAAACTGGACTAAATGCTTAAAAATGAACTGTTTGGCATGTTTTGAATGTATTCAAAAGGTTTTAGTCAATTAAATTGCATAAATTGCAGACTGACAATCAGGACTGTCCCAAAAACCATTCTTTAATGAACTACATATGAGAACTGGGAAACTTCAAGTGGCCCCTGCCTACCATGTTTTCTATCATAAAAGAAATCATTCAGAGTATAATACACCCTAAATTCCCTACTTACCGTAACTAAGTTATCACGGACAAATGGAGTAAGAAGATAACTTTTCAGGGAAATCATTATTTCCTCAAAGTCTTTGGCAGAAATATATCCATTCTGCCTCTTGTCACGTGTTCGAAAGGCTTGTAGGGCATGCTCTTCATTAAAATCCTAAAAGCAAAAGAACTTGTCATTCAAGATGTAATAAAAAAAATCTTATCTATTTTCTGGAATGATTAAAAATGTCTCCTTACCAATAAATGGGGTAACCAGAACATTTCACATGTGTAAGCTATAAACTCTGAATATTCTAGTCTAACTGTATACATAACTGTAGACAGGTACATAGTTTAAAAAGCTTACAACAGGACTTGCATTTTTGCTTTGTTTTTACAACTGTTCTTTCTTGCAGTTAATTCCTTTTCTGTTACGGTAGTCTTTAGGTTACCTAAGGATCTTCTTGGATGCGCATCCTCAAAATCACCCAAACAACTACAGTAAATATCAGAACAGCATAACGCATTAGGGCAAATGGAACCATTATATGTGGCAAAAACTGCCTTGCCAATCAAACCCTTAGTTTCCTGCAGGGGAAATAACTTTAACAGGAGCTTCTCACTGGGACTGATGCTCTGCCAGCTGAAATTTTTTTTCCCAGGTATCCAAGATAACACTATTATTTCTGTCCCTTTATTCTTCTTCACTGCTGAGTATTAAAACTATATGAATTTCTTGAGAAACTCCAACATCACAAAACCGGTAACAAAATATTTTCATACATATCTCAGTAAACATGTTCACAAAATACCAGTAAGTGCAGAACAAAATTTTCTTGATCACAGCCTTTCAATCCAAACCTGAAATCTAGGATAGAAAATCAAACAACTTGTCTAAGGCAATTTGAAGATATACCCACATGAAATTATTTAAGTGGCATCTCTGAAGGTCTTCTTCAGATACGGCCACAAACTGGGCTTGACAAACATCCATTGATAACTGTTTGTTATAATGATCTAAAACCAGTGTTATAATGCTCTAAAACCAGTACAGCTAAAAACCCAGGGTCAAGACCTTTGACCTCAAAATCAAGGTCTGAGTGCCAACTAACCACTAGTTCACTGGAATGCAATTAGATATAAAGTCTGGTCAAAATTCACTGTATATTTGTAAGTCAATGTGTGTTCACAAGCTCAATAAAGTTCAAAAATGTAAGCAATGACTTTTGACTTGACACCCAGGTCAATTTAGTCAAAACTCCTACAGAATAGTGCAGTTAAGTTGTTCAGACCTGTGACATTTCATTGAGAACCAATTAAATACTGCAACAAGTCTTTGAGTGAAAACCTTGTGTCAAATTATGCAACAGTAGTGATAAAAAGCTTTTCAAGATTGCCACAATTTTCATTCAGAACCAGCTGGCTACACATTGCTAAAATAGTATTTTAGGAAGTATTTCATACTGATAAGACCATCCTTTCAGAAGAAGTAACATGAATTTCAAGATGGCTGTCAAGACAGCCATTTTGAAAGTTAGATCAGTACCATTTTCATTTAGGAACAACAATACATTATGAGAAATGTTTTAAAGAAAATCCCCATGTTCAAGTGGAGTAGTGACAAGATTTCAAGATGGCCAACACTGATTAGCATCACTTTTACTTAGGAACAACTACACAGCATAAGAAGTTTTTCAATGAAACCCAACAGATAAAGAACCATCTGTTCTGGAAAAGTAGCTATAAAAAAATTTTTATTACAGATATTGTGGTGATCATACTATAGATCTGACTGGCACATTTGTCACTTGGTCCCCACTACAGTGAAAATCCCATGACACTATGACAGCAAATTTTAGAAATGTAGCAATAACAAGATTTCAAAGACAACAATCAGTGCATGAAAATGGAGGTCTCATCAGTATCATTTTCAGGTAGGACCATCTACACAAGATATCAAGAACTGGTTGTGTTAACAACTTTTGCATTTAGGACCAAGGAAACATCAAAAGTCGTTAAAATCTCATGTTGATATAATTATCCAATTAGGTGCAGTAGTAATAACATGATTTACAAAATGGCTGTCATGGTAACCATAATGGAAGCTAGACTGGCACTATTATCATCCAAGAACAACTAGACATTTTACAAAGTCATTTGGTGAGAACTCCATGCTCATATGGTTATCTATCAGGAGGAGAAAAAGCAAGAGGACTGCAGTATCTGTGAGGGGCTCCATTTTCGTGAAAGCGCAACTAGAAACATAAGAAGTATTTTAGTGAAAACACAATGTCAAGGAGAAGTAGCAATTTTTCGAGATGGCCATCACAGCAGCCATAATGGTAGTCCAAACAACACAATTTTTCAACTAGATCTTGGGATGAATGTGTGCACAAAGTTTCTTGGCAATCCTCCTAGTAGTTTATTAGGAGTAATGAAAACAAACCTGTGCTAATGGACAGACAATTGATAACAGATGGACAGATGATGGATGACAACAAGCTATCATATAAGCTTTTCTAGTCTATGACCAGAAGAACCAATAATTATATTCCAAACCAATAATCCTCTCGTACACTGGGTTCTGATCAGGAACCCCAAAAAACGGGCTATAGCTTTTCTTGATCAATGCAATTTACTTCAGTTTATTTTAGCTCCTGAGTGAACCAAATCGATTATAAAATGGTTTCTGAACACTACAATTCTATTTACTTTGGATTGTTGAAATACTCTCAACATACATCTGTATAAAATGACCTCACATATATCACAGTTCACTTTTAATGCATCCTTGAACAGCATTATTGTGAAAGAGTAAGTGTATTTCTTGTATTCTATAACCTTGATAAATTTATTGGAAATTTAAAATAAACCATGAAATTTTTAATCTGGCTAGAAGCTTACATGTATGAGCTGTGTGAACTCTGCATAGGTCACTTTGCGCTCCTTGTTCTCCCCAAAATGCAGCTTGATAAAATCACAGTTGAAGTTGAATGGTATACGCTGGTGGAGCGTAGTATGAGTGACGATGTCCTCAAATTCATCTGGAAGCAAAGTCAACAGTAAAATTGATAAACAAGAGTTTTAGTATAAATGAAAATTTGATAACTTTATGAAATCAGACATTAAATAAACTAAATATGAGTTACATGGAGGGCAGTGTCTCTTTCCTCTGAACAGCATTATGATGTGGCTTCGGCTTCTATAGGCAAGACACGAAATCCAAGCAAATAGTAATACTGTAGCATGTTTGATGTAATAAAGATTAGATTTTCTAAAACTATAACACAGAATCTTAATATTGTCAAGACTGACAATGTCACGGTCGCAACCAGAAAATTGACACCTGTTATGTAGCCATTAATAGGCAAGACACCCCCACTTAGAGTGTGTAAAGAAATGTTGTGACTGCAAAAAGCTATATGATCCAGACCTGTCAACCCTCACAAGACCATTCTCAGTAAGGTAGTTGATTTTGTCCAGTAAAATTTGACCAGTTTTCGGTAAAGTGTAACAAAATATCACATTCTGATATTGTAAAGTTGGAAAACATGAATTTAAAATGTTCGGTATTCAAAACTGATGCAGTGAAGGTAAATATTATGTTAAAGGAAACGTTTGTAAGATACACATTTACCTCTAGAACATCTGCACAAACTTCAGTTCCAAACCCTAGGCTACTAAATGGCATGGTGCTATCTCTCAACTTGATGTAATTTATAAAAGTTGTTTTTCCATTTCACACAAAGGTAATCATATCTCCCACGCTGAGACGCACTCTAATCAACAAGCAATGTCCAATCAACATAATTGCACCACTTCCTGCTTTTATTCATAATAATTTGAATATTCTTTTTCTCTTCTATACTAATTATTAACACTTTTTAAGATGCATGTATTGCTTGCTGGATGCCATTTTTTCACAAATTGTATGAACAGTTTGATCATGCAGATGTTTTGTATAAAAAATATGTGCAGTTTAAAGTCTGAGGTACTACTGTAAAAATTTTCTGGTTCCCTGACTACCTGCACTAAAATTTAATACAAAAGCAAATTTTTAAGTAAATTATGTTCCTCCAAGAATACTTACCCAATCATATTATATTAGGAATATTAGCCCACTACCTCATGAATCCAGCCTTATTAAAAGATGAAAATGGCATTTCCCCTAGTTCAACAAAGGGCAATAACTCTTGCCAATTACATCCCTTTGGCCCCGCCAGGTGTCTTTATGTTTGCAATGTCTGCATAAGAAGACAGTCAAGTGGGATCAAGTCTGCTGCCGCATTGAATAAACTGAGGAGCTGCAAAAACTCTTGCTGAAATCCAACACCAGTTGGAAACAGACTCGATCAGCTTGACGGTTCTGATTAAACATGAAATCACACCAGATTCTGGTTGGTAAAAAATTCCACGTCCACATGGAGAAACTTCTGGGATGGATGGAGGTCTGACTTTTCCCAGTTCACTAGAAAACAAGGATGATCTAAAAGAGAGAGGAGATCATTCCTGCCTTGAGGTAGAATATGACTGATCATATGTTTCTGGAGAATATAGTCCAGGTACGCTGCTGTTGTCGTAGATGACATCAATCAAAACAGGGTGAAGACATAATCCACAATCGTGGTAAAAGCTCCAAAGCTTATGTTGAGACCAAAGGGAGAACTCTGAACTATGTCTCTGTAGGTAAAAAGGGAGGAAATATTTGTGACACAAGGGTGGACAGGAATGTGAAAATATGTGTAGGTCAGATAGAGGACTGAACTTGCCGTCTTCATCTTGAATTGGTTGAGGTGACTCCAGTCGATGATGGGTCTCAACTTTCTGTTTGCTTTCTGAAAAATAAACAGCCTTGAACAAAACCCCAGGGATTGTGATCTTTGTACAAGCTCCACCACCTGGGGTTTTCTTTGTGACGACCAACCATCTCTTCTATTGTAGAAAGGCATCCTTCTTCTGATCTGATGGTGCATCTGTGAAGAGGGGAGAGGAGGAAAGGGTGGGGATTGTTGATGAGGAGGAAAGGGTGGGGATTGTTGATGACAGAAACCCAAAGCACATCCAAATGACGTGGATCACCACCCCACATCGCATTCTTGGTGAGCTTAAAATCTGGTTTCTTACTTCCTCTGTATGATTGCTTTGAATGATCAATATTGGTGCACGTGTGATTGAGAAGATCCCCTGTCCTGCCATCCCTTCACACTGGCGGGGGCTGAGTAGTTCCAAACATCTGTGTAGGTTGAGCAGCTAGGTGGAAGGGCAGCTCCTGAGCTCTCTGCGTCCAAATGCCCTCTATTCTTCCTCCAAAGCAATGGGGACCCAAACAGGCTTGTCCAGAAAAGGAGGGTATGACAAGGTTTGAGAGACGTTGATCACAGTCATGTGACATGTCACATCGGAAGTAAATTGGCAGAACACGTCAAAGTATTGGCCATGGTATGGTGAGCAGCCCTGGTCTCTCCGTCGAGTCTGAAAGGTGCCAATGAGGCCAAATCTGACAATGAAGAAGGTGCAGCGACATCCTGAACCAGGTTTGAAGGGCATGGAGCAAATTTGTCAGACTTATAAAACAGACAAGTGGACAGATGAACAGCTGCTATATTCTCGTCAAGTGTCGGGTGATCAGTACTGAAGGTGTCTGTCACTTTAAGTCTCTCTGATTGGGGAAGGAACCAGAAGGATGGCGTGTTTTCTTCATCGTCAAGATCTACGAATTCTTTTAAGTAGCAGTAGGGTGTGGAGGGCATTCTGAAGAAGCCAACACCCTATAAATGTCCTTGATGGCAGCCTGAAAGCTAAACTTCAGTCTGTTCCATGGTTTGGATCAGACTATGATACGAAGGATGGTGAATCTTAAGGAGTTCCAATTGCACTCACTGTGCATCAAGGCCCAATCTGGGTCGACCTGCAGCTCTGGAGAAGACATACCATGTTGTATGAAGACTCAATTCCATCCCTATGAAAATGTCACTAGTTCCCCCTTGCAGACTGTTATGTATATGTAATTTAATTACTTGTTTGTTAGTTTTAAATTTTTTTAAATTTTATTTTATTCCATTACATGTTATTGTAATGATAACTTTGTCTACTGGATTTGATATTTATTTTTAGAAATTCAGTTCAGTTCTGTTTGACCTGATAAACATAGTTGAAACATTGTATCTATTTTCTGACCTTGATTCAGAAATCAGAGTTTTGAGGAACAACTTTTTTTATTATTTATTCCCAGAGTAAGAACCATTGATTTTAGCTAAGGCCATACCTAGCGTACATGATAATTGGCATGTAATGTTTCTACGCTGTACTGGGAAAGTGATCACGTGACCCTCATACGGGAATCTGTTTTGCATTTTAGATAGTCTTATAACTTAATGTTATAAGAATAAATAGCCAGTTGGCTTTTAAACCTTTGACGCTCAAAGGTGTTTTGTTGTGACCAGCTTGAGTTGAATTTTTATTTTTTAAATTAGTAACTCATTTCTATGGATAACATATATATAAGTGCTCCTTACAAAATTTTTGGACAAAGACATTTATTGAAAACTATTTGGAATTCCAAACTGGAATATTATTCTTTGTGATTCAACAAGGAATTGTTGACATGGTAACACTATGAAGGTTATGAAGACATCATTGCCTCCATCTTGAATTTCATCAGAACTCAAACTGCGATTCATTTAGGACTTTTCATTGATAGGACTTACATTTTTTAATTCTTGGATTAATTTTTGGATTTGACTCGTAAACCATAAGTCCTTTTTTCTTATTTTTACCTTGTTTTTCTAGGGAAATAAATTATTTTGTTAAATTTTACAAAGCTTGTGTCTTCACTCTTTACTTGTAACTTTTGTATGAGCCTAGACACGTAACAAGGAAAATTGGGTTGCTCGTCCTTGGGATATATAAATTTGGCAAAAATATTTCAGAAACTTGTTTTTTAAATTTAAATTACCCTAGTTTTCAGAATTTTTTAAATCCTAAGTATTATTTCATATTTTTGAAATCTTTAGTGAAATCAACAGGCTTTTTACAATGTCATCAAAAGTGGAGATCCTTCTTTCATATCCTACCCAGGCGCAGTTGGATTGTTTGAAAAAAGATGAACTGCTTGAACTTGCCAGAAAATATGATCTTTCTAGGGAAATAAATTATATTGTTAAATTTTACAAAGCTTGTTGTCTTCACTCTTTTCTTGTTACTTTTGTACGAGCCTAGACACGTAACAGGACAAACAGTGAACATAGTGAACATATGGAAGTCCAGCACAACCAGCCGGTTTTGCCAGGCGAATGGTCGGCCTGGAAGCTGGCAGTATAGAAGATGGTCTGGCTGTCACAGGTACTGGCTGCTCCAAGGGCCTGGCTGGACAGACAGATTTCTCAATGAAATCTCCGTCACAGAAAGGGTATGTCACTGATGGTACAGTTAGATGGATGGATCTGTCACTAAGATCCCCACAAATTATAGGTGGCTGGACCACTTCAATGAAAAGATCCCCATGTTGGAATGGTTGGATGGCCAGACGGATGGTACAGGTGAACTTTTAATATGCATTAGATCCAATGGATCCGGTACATACCCCATGCGTCCCGACTTATAGGCAACATTCCCCCAATGAGTCAGAAATGCAGGCAATGAACTAGTTGGCTTGGCCATCTTCTCAAAAGATCTCCTGTGCTGGATGGCCGGTAACTGTGCCATGGTATAAGAAGGTGGATCTAATTGATCTGATACGAACCCCATGCACCCTGACTTATAGGCCTGTTGGCCATGCTTGGATATGTGGGAAGACTTACACCAATTGGGCTGCCTAAAACTGATGAATACTTGCTGATCACCAACTGAGAAAGGCAGGTCATGTTCAACAAGAAAACTCACAAACAATGCTTAAGCATTTGTAACTTGCAGGACAAGAGTAGGTGGCTTCAAGTACTCCAGAGCTGAAATCTGCTGGGGATGCTCTTAATTTTCCCAATATCTATATACTTTTTGCTAGCAGAGTGCTCTTTCACATCATTCTGCCACATTCCCACATTGGCTCAAATCATTGCTTAACAATTTATCTGTCATACATGAACTATATATTATTATTTTATAATACATGCATGACAGGTAATTGTAAGCAATGATAATATTATTATATAGTACTTGCATGACAGGTAAATTGTAAGCAACAATACAAGCCCATGTGCACATTCCCAATTCTAAAATTTGCGGCACACAACTGTGCAAAAAGCATAATGTACATCAATGTCTGATGACTGAATGCAAGGCCAATTTTTGGTGTACTCCAATCTATACTTCACTTTTTGTGGAATACATATCTCTTTCCTTGCAGGTGAAAACACTGTAATTGTAGTGTAGCTTAGTTATGAAATGGTATTAATCCAGAAGATGAAATGTGAAATGGTTAACAGTTAGTGGTATCGGCACATGCGCAGAAAAATATGAACTCAAGCAAATTACAATGTGTACTAATCTTCAAAGTCTAAAAAATTCCTACAGTCTAAAAATCTGTCTTCATTTAATGTTTGTTTAAAAAAAGTTACAGTTGCTGTATGTACATGTGTCATTTAAAAACAAAATCAGTTAGGCCCCTGTTTTCTTCAGAAGTATTTATAAAACTTCTGTTATAAATATAGATTATATACTTTACAATGTTTGCTACAGGGCAAACTGTAACAATTGTATATAGTTCTACTAACATCGCGACAAGCAATACAGTGACCACTGATGCTATTCTGACCAGTACTTAACGGGGTAAAAGTTACTTTATTCCAGATTTATGTGAATGAGAATTGGGGAATTTGTGATGTTTTGCATGCATCGTGAATCCATGAATCGTTATTGAGAGTCATGAAATTCATGCCAAAATCATGAGGGTTGGCAGTTCTGAATATAGCTACTGGTAGATTAGTCTCAGTATCTATAGTATGTGAAGCGTGGGAGCATGTACTCCATTTTGCATCAACAAAAGTAATGGATAAAGTGTTATTCTGTACTAGAAACAGAATATCTTGTGTTACTTTGACTGAGGAGCCTGATCTGTCAAAGTACAATTAAATACAAATTTTCATCTGTACTAAATTAAAACTTGCAAAGCCAGTGTCAGTTACTGATAGCATAGGATATGTACGATTATGCAAACAAAGAGACTCTGGGTACAACGTTTTTGGCATCTGATAGCATAGGATATGTATGATTATGCAAACAAAGAGACTCTGGGTACAACGTTTTTGGCATCTGATAGCATAGGATATGTATGATTATGCAAACAAAGAGACTCTGGGTACAATGTTTTTGGCATCTGATAGCATAGGATATGTATGATTATGCAAACAAAGAGACTCTGGGTACAATGTTTTTGGCATCTGATAGCATAGGATATGTATGATTATGCAAACAAAGAGACTCTGGGTACAATGTTTTTGGCATCTGATAGCATAGGATATGTATGATTATGCAAACAAAGAGACTCTGGGTACAACGTTTTTGGCATCTGATAGCATAGGATATGTATGATTATGCAAACAAAGAGACTCTGGGTACAATGTTTTTGGCATCTGATAGCATAGGATATGTATGATTATGCAAACAAAGAGACTCTGGGTACAACGTTTTTGGCATATGCCTTCTAGGACATATGCACACAAAACTAGTGCAACCTCTGAACAATCCTTGGTAAAGATATGCAGTGGAAAGAATGCAATAAAGGGGGTATAACGCCTGTGAGGTACCAGAACACTGGAAATAAAACTCATTCAAGGTCTTACTAATGCAGTGCTGCATGCCAAATTTTGCTTAAGTCAAGTTAAGCAGTGGAAACAAATCTTAAGGTGATAGGCAATCAGGGGCCATAACTCCTTTAAACTATTACAGAAATGGCTGAAAAATCAAACTCTTCTCAGGTCTCCTCAATATAAAGACACATTTAAAACTGGGTTATAATCAAACTATTTGCAGTCAAGTTGCAGAAACCAAACTGTTGACAGGAAGTAAGATGGAAGAACAAAGTGATTACTACAAGGTTTCAGCATGTGGGGTCTTAATTAACAATAAATTTTGCGAATTCATTGGTGTTTTTTTTCTTCTCTTTATGGTGTATCATATATTACAACACACCAAGCAAATTTTATTACCTACCACAAGTTATGAAACCATTTCCATTCCTGTCAAAAATCTGGAATGCCAAAGCGTACATAGCATCAGGAAGGCAGAGAAGTGCTTCAAATGCCTGGAACTCCGTAAAGGAAATAAGCCTAAACAGAAATAATATATATAATTTAGGTAAATTATACAACAGCTCATAAGTAGCATGATTCAGTACTTTTAAACACAATGTTGAATAAACAAAAAAAAAATTCAGAGTAAAATACATTTCTTCAATAATATCAATCCAATCACAATATGTTAGTAGAACACAACTACCTGGTATCTCCCAAATTCAAGCCATCAAAGGAAAAAAAAAAAAATAGAAGACATTAACCATATCTTCTGGTGGTTTTTTAGCAATAAAAGTGCTAAAACCTCATCTTCTACTTGCCAAGACATAAGTCAGACAAGAGTGCTGTCCAGTTGGAGAGACTGACTTGCAGCCAACTCCCAACATTTGTCAGTTACTACTAGACACTCTACCAAGGATATGCAGGAAAGTCTTGGGAGCCTGTGCCAATATAGTAAACTCCTGATTTACGTGTATTCGACTTACCAACATCTCTTGTTTATGCACATTAATATTAATATCCAAGCAAAAATAAAAATGGCATATGGGATTTTACCACCTCCTTTTCCCAAGGCATCAGCATTACTTGTAAATATTTGAAAGGTGTTTAAACTTAGAAACTTTCTGTCAAACTTGATCAAAGTCTTTTAAGTGGCATTTTAAAAGAAGCTTTGAAAGGTATTTCTATGTTTAGTAACAGCAGCTGCACATTACAGAAGACTGACATCATTTACTTAAACTTAAAAACCCTTCATGCCACTATACTAGCTGCAATTGTTTTTCAAATTCTGTTAAGCATATCTGAAATAAAAAGTCCTTAAAAGGATATTTCACATTTAGCACTGGCAAAGTGGATAGTAATGTGTCATCATTTGTCAAACCTGAAAGCTTTTAATGACCAGAATGTGTTCTGTCAAATTTTGTCAATTTCTGCTGTCATTTCAAGTTTTTGGTAATGGTAGCCATATTTGATAGAAGATTCTTATCATAACTGAAAGCAAATTATGCCAGGATGATATGTCACATTCTGTTCAGAAATTTTTTAAAGCGGTTGTTTAAAAGCTTTAGTAATTTTGGTAATGGCAGCCGTATATGACAGTGGATTGGCATCATTTCATTAAACTGAAAGATCTTGACACCATATTGTTTGCTGTCAAATTTGGTCTAATTCTGTTAAAGCAACAATGATATTTAGAAACAAATATAAGACAACATAAAGAGGACATCACAAACAAGAATGAAAATACCATAGAAACCTGTTAAGAACCTTTCATGATGTTCAAGTTTTAAACATTTCAGGGGAGATAATTTCAGTCGATTTCATTAATAATCACCGACTTGATTCACTCTTTCACCTTTACAGCTGTTTTTTTTTCCTTCTGAAGATCAGAATTGATTTATTTTCTTGAAATGAAAGGTAAAAAGAAAGGATCTTATATAATGTTCAAATTACTTTAAATTAGTATTACTCATCTGTTGTGTCATCAACATCCAGATAAGGCAGTAAGTTGTGTGACGATTTATCCCAACAACAAAAATCTTCAAGCGCTCTGCACTTTTACACTACCTGGCACATTCTGAAAAAAGTTTCACCACTGATATCCTTGTATAAATTGTTTATTTAATGTCAGAGTCACTTTAAGCAGTTTTTGAGAAGTCATTTAACGGTTTCTATTTTTAGTAACAGCAGCCATATTTGATGGTGGAATGGTACCATTTAAACAAATTTGAAAGACCTTCATGTCAGGATGCTATTCATCTAATTATGAGCATTCACAAACAAGTATTGATGGATGATGAGTGAAATACACATAAGCTCATTTGGCCTTTTACCTGAAGAGCTAGGACTTGAACATGAAGTTTGATCCTCTTGTCCACTCATATTTTTGAGGGGCATGTAGGAAGGAAAAGTGATTTTTAATACATGGCTGCCCAACCTCACAAGTACAACTGTATGTGAATTTGTCAAAAAAAAAAAAAAAGTAATGTAAAAACTGTTTTTCTGTAATAAATGGAGACAGGTCATAGATCATCCAATTTAGCATCATTTGAAATGGACAAGAATGAAGGTGGCATTAATCTAGATTTATTTCGGTGTGTCGTACATGTATAATTATGATATTGTAAAAATGCACTATTTTCTGAAGGAAAAAAAGTATCCCTACCACTGTCTTGACTTTGTCCTATTTTCTTGGCATAGTGGCAGTTTTCAAGTTAGTAATTTTTTTTTAAATCATCTGATTTCAAAACAAAACTTGTATCTTGGCAAGAAACATTTATTAAGCTCTAGATTACTAATTTTCAAAGTTTGGGTGAAATGATACAGAAAATTCTGGTAAACATCAAATAGTGGGAGAACCCTGCTCACCTGAAAGAGCTGAGTGACCGCTGCCCTCATATCAATACCCCTAGCTGAAGTATAATATGGAGTCTAGTGTGCTAATTTGTCACAAGTATCCATCAAAACCAGACTCAAAAACATTCTTAGTATTGGGTTTGAAGGGCTGGTGTCAGAAAGAATAACCAAATTCACTTTAGTTGCATTCATATTCATTGTGTAGAACAGAGGTGTCCTACCTTTTCACGCAAAGGGGCCACAGTGCATTTTTTTTTCACTTTCAGGTTCATTTACAAACTTGATCAATGTTTTTCATTTCTAGTCAGCACAAGTTATGAAAGGTTGATAGGCCAGATTCTGGCCTGCAGGCAGTATGTTGGACAACCCTAGTGTAGAGCATGAAAAACTACAAGAAAAGCCAAAATGTATAGAACTTGTCAAATCACTAGAAAACAGTGGATCAAGTTTAGGTTTTCATTCTTCAAAAATATAAGAAGGAGGACTAATATTTCAAAAAGACAAGTTAAAGTTCCAAGTCAAGTGCCCTGCAGGGCAATGTGATCACATAAAAATATTCATCTTGAAAATGCTGAAGAGACTACAATGAAAGGAAAAAAAACTTCAATTAGTATGATCCCAAATAATGTTCACCATGACTAATGAATAAAATGAAATCCAGACAGGTCACAAAATCTGAATTTGGGGGTTGTAAAAAAAAAAACAAAGAAAAGATAAAAGTATCAAATTTCTATGAAAAAAAGTATTAAAAAGTATCTGCTCCATTTAGAATGCTAAAGAATATTTTTATTTTTCAATTTGATTTAAATAGAATTAAATCATAACACCATAATTTATATGATGATAAAATTCATGACATAACAATGATGCAACCTCTGTGTGTGGGATGCGTTTAATATACAAGTAGTGTCCTTCATGAAACAAGAAGCTGTAGTACCAAATTCTGTTAAGACCCAACTTACTCATCTCTGCTAGTATCCACACTGTTTCCAAATAGCCTAAGTGTGTACTCGTCATAGTTATTCTTCTTCAAAAGTTGTAAATAATTGATGATCAGATCGGAGTAGGTCATGAATTTCTCTCCCTTCACATCCTTACTTGCATACTGAAATAGACATAAGTTACAATATAACTATATATTACCAGACAACACCAGAATTCTGTGGTAACATCTCTGTATTTCAGTGTTTCTCAATTTCCTTCCCAACTGCCTGGTAACTGTCACCCAACTCTATCCCACCCAGACAGTGGCACTGGATCAAAATTATAATATCCAGAGAGCACTCAAAATATGAGGTATCAGTGTACACAAAGGAAGAAGGTTCTGGGGATGTGTTCAGTCAGAGGGGAACCCAATCTCTTGTAAGGAAACCGACCCCACATAAGGAGAATTCAGATGATCAGATCTTACTCCTGTTGGTTGGGAGTTAACCCCTGACAAATCAGTGTCTTCCAACAGAGTGACAAGTTCCTTGATGGAGATTTAATCCCTTACAAGTCAATGTCTTCTAACAAAGACAAGTCCCTTGTTTGGGAGTTAATATCTGATAAGTCAGTGTCTTCCAACTGTGACTTGTCCCTCAATGGACACATCTGAGGTTACTGTTCATTAAGCAGCTGTCAAAATAACTGGATGATGGAGACCTCTGAAGACTTCGAGTGAGCTGTTAGTATACCATTATCCTGGTATAGGCTCTGTGTGCTGAGCGAGGGAAGAGCCAGAACTGAAAGATCTCCTGTCCCTGACCATCGCTGCAAGCCACAGTAGACAATCTGCTGTGCTCCTTTATCACCTATGGCTCCATATGCAGAGATTTCATTGTTTTTCTTAAATATACATAAACATCAATAAGTCATCAGCAAAACAATGTAACAAACTCCAGCACACAAATGAAAGTGCCTCTTTTATCAACTGTGTTTGAAATAGCAGCTTTAATTGGCTCATTCAAACATCATGAAAGGTCATGTTAGGTCACAATGGTGAGAAATTTTTACATCTGCTCACAATGATTGGTTAAAGTTTATTCATATTCATGTGAAACGAGGAAATCTCTGCACAGGAGGAAACAGATGATAAAGGAGAGTATCAGATTGTCTTCCATTACTTGTGACTACACAAAACTGCAGAAATTTCATGTGAGCTGGAAGTATGGGAATGTGAAGGTGAACATCCTTGAGATCTATGGAGATCACCCAGTTGTTCAGTCTGATGTCATTCCTGACCCTGAGTCTGGCAGTCTCCATGTTGAAATGCTGTTCAAGAAGGAACTTGATTAATGGAAAAGAAAGAAAAGTAAAAATTTCCCATTTTTCTGAAGCCAGAACGATCCAGGTATAAAACTGTAGACTTAGATATCACCTCGATACTGTGCCCATCCTTAAAACGGCATACACCTCTTCCCTTAAGGACACCAGCTGGCACTGGCAGAACCAAATGTGGGTCCTGAAAGAGGTGGAGGGTCCAAGAAGAGAAGCTGGTAATCTTCCTTTCTTACTGAAAGGACCCATGACATGTCTGCAAAGGCCAACCAAGTCTCTGAAAATGGCCAGTCCGGCACCTACCGGGGCAACAGGAAGCAGTTGACTTGGCAGGAGAGGGTTGTGAACAGCTAAGGCAGCAGCAGTAGAGCTGAACAGACCACTTGGCTGAAACCTTATTTATAAAAAATAAAAGTTCCTACAGGGGGTTGAAAAAAAAAAGGTCAATAACATAAACCGAACCTCCTAACTTTTATTATTACCATATAGTTTGAAAAACGGATAATAAATCGTTTGGGTTAGCTCATTTCCGTTACTTTTTGTTGACGTAATTTTTTTCAGATTTTTATGCGATTTGTTTACTCGCGGGTTACTCAATTTTTGTCCTTCAGCTCTACTGCTGCTATGAATTAAACAGCCATTATAGATATTATCAATAATGAGTATTGGAGAACCACACTCAGCTAAATTATCTCGAGAGCGACTAGAGGCAATTAAAAAATATCTACCTGTTCGTGATTCTGTTAAGCAACAACTACAATCGCGTCAGGTGTCTCAGGTGGAATTTACAGAAGGTACAGAAAAATTATTTAAACCGATTGTCGAACCAACGAAGAAAATTGTTGCAGCAACTGAGGCAACACAACGAGCTCTTGAAACATTGCCTGCTGATATTGCTGGTCGTATTCAAGCTGCTCAACCAGCTGTTGCTCAGCCTGAAGACGCTGAAGCACCAGTCCCTAAACCAAAAATGTTAGATAAATTTAATGAAAATGCTATTAATTTACTTATTGATATTAAAAACATACGACAATTAGCTGATTTTGCTTTGGATAGTTTTAGTTGAAGAAGTAAATTAATGAAACCTGAATACGCTAAAAATATTAAAACCAATAAACAATGGCAAGATGCATTATATCGCACAATTATGGATGTTGAAAGAATTAAAACTGATGATCCATTATATCAGCTTTATATTAATGAAATCGATGATTTAAAACAGTTAAGAAAACAAGAAGAAATGGAAAGAAAAAACGTAAAAAGCAACAATCTCCAAAACCATTTGAATTACCACCAATATCATCACCACAACAATTTGAATTATCACCAATATTAACACCGGTTTCTAAAATAGAACGAAAAGTACGAGATATACAACAACAACAACAACAACAACAACAACAAATACAAGAACGAATACAAAAACAACGACAACAAAAAACACCAAAACCATTTGAGCAATCACTTCGTGATTATCCAGAATTACCAAAAACACCACCGAAACCAAGTAAAAAAGCACCAAAACCAAAAACATTACCGGAACCAAAAGAAGAAACTGAAGAAGTATTTTATGATACTCCTGGCGTAACTGGAAGTGGTTTAGGAAGTGGCCTTATTACCTGTCCTAATAACGTTCTCGCTGATGTCGATCGACTAGAAATTCTCATTGGAGGAAAACGAGCTGGTAATAATTCCCCAGAAATCATTAATGAAGTAGCTGATATTTGCAAACGATTATTTACAGGCGGTATCATGGATATTAATGTATATCGGTCTCTCATTAATGAAATCAGTGACGATGTCACTTATGATTACCACAGTGATTAGATACAATTAGTGATAAAGTCATTTAATAACAAAATGATCGTGCATGGTACTCAACGTAGACCTACCATGGTCAGGGTAATAAACTCTCGATTACCAGTATACAAAACGACCTACGGAGATGGACTAGGTGATGTTATTCAGGGTCTGTTTAGGAGGATAGCCCCAAAAGCAATACCGATTGCAAAGCAGCTGGGAATGAAAGCTATTGATGTTGTTCGTGAAAAGGGTATAGGCGCTGTTGGTAATCTTGCTAGCAAAGCATTCTCAGCAATTAAAGATAGACTATCACGATTAATACACAGACCACAAGCGACCCGACTTCAACCTGTGAAATTGGCTAGCACTGAAGTGATGCCAGCAAAT
>JAECUM010011408.1:0-78352 GCA_016617855.1 Megalonaias nervosa | reverse complement strand
ACATATATATATATATATATATATATATATATATATATATATATATAAATTTCAAATTAGGTTTTAAGGAAATTTCAAGTAACATTTTCCTTTCTCAGGTAACATATCAACTAATAAGTAATATGCCTGCCCCTATTTATAAATTCCCATTGCTGAGATCAGTTTTGCTTTTGTTTTTTTAATTTTTTTTATTTTTGGTTTTTAATCTAACTTGGATACTTGAATAATGAAAAAAGGACCATTATTCAGTACCAGATATATTTTCTGAAATGACTCCCTGGATGACAGAGCCTCCCTCAGTTTGTCCCTGGGTCTGGGTTGTGTTGCACCTGGATCTTGAAAAAAAGAACAAAAAAAAAAAAAGAAGAAAATGTATTGACACAAATAAAAACATTTTACATCTTTAAATTGGTGTGCTTTTGTTCTAAAAAAACCTCACATATTTAAATGCTTCAAATTTCAACTATTTAGAAATTAATTTTCCATAATAACACAGAAACAAGGCATTATTAAGAATGTTTCAAGCTACATATTAATAATTCAACTACAAATAAACTTTATTCCCTTACAGAGATATCTAACATAGTAATGCATTAATAATACAAAAACTATACCAGCCATCCAATAAAACTCTATGTATCATATAATTATATTTTAATAAAATACCAAACAACACATCAGAGCAGCCATCCTATGCTGCTCTGGGCATGATTTGAACCTGCAACCCACGAATTGTGAGATAAGCATGTGTATGACTGAGTCATTGACTCTCAAGTCATTAGTAGTACTTCATATATGTAACTGGAACTTTTTATACAATCAATGACAAATTAACAGTGATGAACTAAACTGCTGTTTGATGTTTAGCTACCTATTTCTTCAATTCCCATTCCGGATGTGAGGTCAATGACTCGACTTAATTGCTCTGAGCTTGGTTGCTCAGTCTGGTTGGGCATCAGGCCACACAGTTCTCCAAGCAGTCTTAGCTGTAAATTTACAAATAATCAATTCTAAAGCCAATGTACCAATTGTAAATGCAAAACCATGCAGTAATACCTCCATGAAACAGTGCCAGAAAAAAAGATCAAAATGAAAACAAGGATACAGTGGAACAATACTTACTTGCATGACCTGCAATGTTTTACCTTCCCCATATATGACTTTTAGAACATGAAGAAGAACTTTAAACATGATGTCAACATGAAAAAAGCAATGAACAGAAAGGTGATAAATGATTTCTGCCAAAGCAGGCATGACAAAATAGTGGATAATGAAGTATAAGATATGGGGACACACAGTTAGGCTTTCGAAAGTAATTCACCAAAAGGGACTATGTGTATGTAAAGTTAAGCTGACTCAAATTAATGATGATATACCTATTGAATAGTTGAATGTTTGCTGACAATGAATTTGCATATCAGTCTACCCAGACATTTCTATCAGTAGCTGGTACAAGTCCTGTCCATAAGTTCAGTCACTTGCCCATTGTCACCTTAGCACTGACAGCAAGTCTATCATTACAAGTTTCTGAAGTGCTTCACAGTATATCTAGAGGCTATTTCTAATGTTTTCTCTATCTCCTAAAGTACCACCAAACCCCATAAGGTTTATACCAGCCATAAACTACATGCATTGGCCAACGTGTTTTCACAATCCATGGTGTCAATCTTCATCTCTGTTATGATTATCTCATCTCTTGATCAGATCCTGTTATTTTTTTTGACTTGTCAACAGCTTACAAAAAGAAATCTGCAGTCTTGATGTGTGACAATCTCATGCATCTCAGACATAAAATCACACAAATGCTTGACTACATGTCATCAGAGTAAATTCAAGTACAGCTGAACCTGCCTAAAACAGCCACCCATGTGAAATGGCAAAAGAGGCCTTTGTAGACAGGTAACCTCTGAAGGCAGGTTCAGCTCTCAAACTTGGTTCTTGACAAATTTATGTACTATGATCCAAATAGGATTAGGATTATTAGCCGTGGTATTGTTATTATTATTACTTTACATTGTTATTATTAGCAGCAGAAGTATCCTACCAAAATACATGTACATATATTTAGTTTAGATATTTAGCAAAAATCAAGGAAACTACAACTGTATATATGCATTCATTTATCTCGCTCTCTCTCATTCTCTCTCTCTCCATCTTCTACACATGCAAATACTTTTACCTTATTATTAGAAGGAATAGCTCCTAAATAAAACTACTAATTGACATTTTTTTACCTGTAATTGTGAATCACACAACAGACCTTTTTTTACAGGGCAGTTGGTATTATTAGGCATAAAAAGCAAACTTTTTATTAAATTGTGTTTCTCAGAGAATACTTACCCAATCACAATAACATTAGGCATACAAGCCTGCTACCTCGTGAATGCAGCCCTACTAAAAAAATGAAAATTGTCTTTTCCTATCTATCTCAAATAGACAAAGGGTAATAACTTGCCCATCACCTCCCCTTGCTATCACCAGGTGTCATTACTTTTTAATCTGACCAATATACTAACAAGGATGCTCGCACTACAGGGTTGTAGGGAAGGTCTTGAAGTAATGTGATTGGTTAATTATTCTCAGAGCAACACAATTTACTTTAAATTTGGCTCTCTCATTCAAATATGTTACCCAATCACATTAACGTTAGGAGAATAGGTAATAGGAGGAGGGAATGCTGAGCATCCAATCTCTACCTTAGGTATCCTACTAGGGAATGATGGCTGCATTCCCCATGCTAATGATAACCCATTCTCCTAATTGCATAAGCAACACAGCTTAGGGTCACTTGATCTGCGACCCCTTACATATGGTTAAGGAGACAATTACTGAAATCTTCTTACCTACAAAATTTCACTGGCAAATCTAGCGAAGCTGAAGGCTGATTTGTTTTAAATGTGTCTTGTCACCTGGGATGCCACCACCAGATTCAATGTTTGATTCTGCGAAGCTAAATCTCTGAGATAAAAACTCAAGAAGGTTGCCTGTACATGCCAGCCAATAGCTTCTATTTTATCTCAGATGGAAATGTTACACTTGAATGCGAGGCTCACGGAGATCACTCTAATCTCATGAATGTTAATCTTCATGTGGTGACTCTCATCCTGTGAGACCTGCAAGTATGTTGAGTGTATAACCCCTTTCAGCCATGAAGAAATGGCTTGAGGGGTAATATGCTGTTTTATGGCTTCCACTACAAGAAAGAGGCATTCACTCTGCATCCTGAAGCTAAAGTTATTAGAAAACATATTTTGAATGATAGTAAATTTAGAAAAGTGTGGACTAAAGGCTCAAATTTATCTTGAAATGAGCCATGATAAAAACCCATGACAGATTCCATTTTGGAAACAGCTTGAAGGATTTTGGTCGATTGAGATCAAAATTGGTTAAAAGGTCCAACAGATCTTTATCATGCCTGATATCATGTCTACCATGAAGTAAGAATGTGTCTGAAATCCAGTCCTGTTGGAAATAGACTCAACGAGTTCAATGATCCTGATTACTTGAACACAAGGAAGCCATACCAGATTCTGGTTAGCGATAAACTCTGTATCCAGATAAACCAAATGATGGGATGGATGGAGGTAAGACTTTTCCTAGTTCACTAGAAAGCTAGATGATCTAAAAGTGAGAGAAGATTGTTTCTGCCTTGGGATAAGATTGTTTCTGCCTTGGAGTAAAATAGAACTTACTATATGTTTCTGATGGATGTTGTCCAAGTGCGCTGCCATCATTATAGATGAAGACAATCAGAACAGGGTGACGACACAATCCATAACCTTGGTAAAAACCCAAGGGCTGATGTTGAGGCCAAAGGGTAGGGCTTTGAATTGACAAAACATATCATGGTAAGCAAAATGGAAGAATTTACATTACCGCAACCACTGTAAGTCTTTGGACATTACAAGTCTTGGGACACCCTAAATTATTTTCAAAAGCAATTTTTTAAGATCTATAAATGTTGGGACAAAAAAATAAAAGCAATTTTTTCATGTAATGTAAGTCTTGGGACACCTTCAACATTTCTTTTCTACTAACCAATCAATGTTTTCTCTCAACTAAAGACATTTTTAAAAAAGTGACAGTGGTTGTTAAGGGACTATCACATGGGAATGTTATAAATTCATATTATTTGTTTGAAACATCAATAAATATATTTCATTTTCATCTGTTTCTTTATTATTTCTACCCCATTCAAATGTGTAAAATTTTATCGATGACCAGAGTTGAGCGTTAGCAGGTTCCTGTAAGCATTTACAACAGTAACCTATCCCTTTTGTCTTCAATTTATTATTCTTTGTTTAAGCATAATTGCATTAGAATATTGTATCAACGTACCAGTAATTACATTTCATTCTGCCTTGAAAATGTAAATACCGAACACGTCAAAACTGTACGACAAGAACAATAGCATTTGGTTCAACGCTCATTGTAGCATGTTTATGTCACGGTGTCACCACATGCACATTGAAGATTCTGACTTCCACTAAATGAAGTACATCCTTTGGATTTGAGATACAGGCACAACTGTGCTGACTTAAATAATACCACCAAGATACAATAAAGAAATTTCAGAAATAATGCTTTGAAAATAAATGTAATACCTTAAACACTCAGACATAGTTTGCTTTGATGTAAGCGACCATAAGTAAGTACCAGTTTACTCAGCTATGGTAATCGTGCTACTCAACCTAACAAGTGTTCGTACCCTTTATTGGCTGGCAATGATACTGACATCAATGGTTAGTCAGTCCAATATAATTTTTGTGGTCCAAGTAATTTAGTACTGGAATTATGCAGGGCATCTCATCCAGCTCAACCCAAGTTAGAATTTAAAACAATTAATTCATATGGACTAGTGTTGTAGAACAAACGATTACAGCCTTGTTGCCAGACAAAAATCCCCCTATTCACATGCCAATTTCATGGATCAAAAAATTACCTGGTCTCCTGTCAGACAACAAAAGATAAATCTGCCAATTATAAACACAAGGAAATGTCGAGACAACCAGCTGTCAAAAATCAAAGGTGGAATGAATACTGTGTTGAACGTTACAAATTTGTGTTACGGTAAGCTGAAACACAAAACTAAAATGTATAAGAGATAATCAGTTAAATGAATATACTGTATGAAGGTTATGCGACTTGTGTAATTAAAGATGTGTGTTGTTTCATGTGATTTACATCACGTCGGATCACTTACATCTCTGAAAAAGGGTAACTCTTGAGCATGTGGGTCAAAATAAATAAAATAGTAGTTGATGTCTTTTAAAATGTGATTTGGAAGAATGAGATTGGTAAAAACGAAACACAAAGCAAAGATTTGAATCAAGTATTTCCAGGAATAAACATGGATATACAATTTGTACTGTGTGAGTACTGGTCTGTACACTATATTATCGCCCAGTAAACTACTGTAAGCACCCCATGAATTACTGAAGTTTTTATTTACTTTATTTTTTTTTTTTTATATTGGAAAAATCAGAAGAAAAAAAAACATGCAAGATAATAACATAATACAATCATAGTAGTTGGTCACTGCTGTGTGCAATATGGTGATCTTGCCAATTCTGTCTAGACATTTTTTAACTCTATAAGTGTTGGGTCACTGAAAATGCCATTATTTTTAAATGCACATAAATCTTGGGACACAAAAACAAATTATTACTTTTTCATGTCCCAAGACTTACAATCATTACGGTATGCAGAGTGGATAGAGATGCAAATATAGGAGTTGGTCAGATTGAGACCGATGGAGAGATGGATTGATATCACCATCTCCATCATGAATTCTGGTAGCAAAATGTATTCAGACAACTCAAGTTGATGATCGGCTTCCACTCATTGCTCACCTTTTGAACAGCCTGGAATAAAACCCCAGCAATTGTGGTTTTGGCACAATCTCAACCATCTGTTTTTTAACCATATCTCCTGGTGTAGAAAGGCCTCTTTCTCCCAATTTAATCAGTCTGCAGGTGGTGAGGAGGGTAGGTAAATGTCTGGAGTTATCAGATTTGAAGGCAGAAGAACTTGGTTCCGTACTACCTCAGTATGATTGCCTCCTAGCCTGGCGAGACTGTTGTCTCCTGGCATTGGGTTGGAATCTGTATTGCTCAAACTCAGTGAGATCTAAAGACATTCAGCTTTTGTTTGCGGCCTTTGAAGATTAGGGGAATGAAAAAAACACCTTTTTGTTTGTAGCACCTAAACCATGAATCCATGTTTCCTCTGTCTCTTTTCAATCCATTTTTTATATTTTGACATTTATATTGAGGAAAAGGGTCAGAGTCAATTGCCTATCAAATAGTGGGAATTAGCCCCCACAAAAGCCAGATTCATCAAGCACAGAGCACAAGTTAACATGGTAGTCATGTGATACAACAAAAACATCACTGACATGTAGTCTATTCTTTATGAATCTTTCTCCAAGTTGCCATGACAGTGATAGGTTTCTGGTCACTGTTAACAGAATAAATATGTTGAGAACCATGTGTGCTTTCATTGAACATTGGTAGGGTTTATTGGTGGTATCATGTGAATATTAAACCTCAGATGTCATTGGACATGTAGGTTGCAAAATTTGCATAGTCATGAGAATAGCAATGCAAATGGCAAGTACCAGGTCAAATTTTATCCATGCTGTAGTTTTGTCTTGTCTATCAGTGGTTTAAAGACATAAGGACTATAATACTCACAATTTCTAAAGAAAATTAATTATTTTTGTATCACGTTCATTTAGGTATGACTTGATGTAAACATTTTTTAAGTTTGTCAGACCTGCTTGTAAGCAACTACCCTATGCCACCACCACTTGTGGTGGCACATTCCAATTTTTCAAAAGGCAAGTGACTCTGACCCTACACCCCAACATAAATGTCCGAATATTAAAAATGAGGTGGAATGGGTAATAGGAAACTCCAATTACTAAACCATAAGGGATATCACAAGTACAGTGAACCTATGGTAAGAATAAAAAATGCCTTGCTTTTGAGAAAGACATGTTGACATCTTTGAGTTTCATTGGCTTATGGTAAGTACAACTGAAATATGTTTAAACACTGATTCAAGTAATATACCTTTATATATACCATGCCTTGCTCATCAAATAAAATAAGTTTATTTTGCGTAAGTGGAGCAGTCACTGCTGATATGCTCTAGGGACTGCAGAAGGCAGGATGAAACCACTGCTTGGTTAACAAACACATTGCTACTGACCCCAGAAGACAGGTGACTGCTGATTACATGACATTTATATAGGAAATATGCTGGGGAAAATTAGAATGGCCATTATGGCCAGGCAACCTCTGAACTCAGGTGACCATCAGGACAGGTTTGACTGTACAACAAAGATCTGAAATGACTAATACATGAATAGAATTCTATCATTTTTATGGATAAAGACATTGCCTGTTAAACTGATACTTTCAACCATCCTTCATATTTTTATGAAACCCCCTGTAGAAACTTACTGAAGTTAACTAACATTAGTCATTAATACTTACAAATATATTATATCTTCAAAATGCCATTTCCTAGCTCCAGTATTTTATGGTTTATAAGTAAAAGTCAATAAAGCAGAGCTCCAAATTAATACATTTATCAAGTGTCATGGCCAATGAAACAGTGATTTAGGACAAGTAGAAATAACAAACAGCAGAAGTCAGAAGACATGGCATTGCATAAACTTTCCTGTCTGTGACCCAAAGAATGAATATGCCAATCTATCACTGGCATCTTTCTCCCAATCACATTTACAAAAATACTTTGGTGGGATGCAATTTTTGTTTATGTAATACCTACTTGTTATTATTTTTATTTCACTGCTATCACTTTTCCTGGTGCTAGTCCTCAGTACAAGGTGAATCCCCTCCTTCAATTAATATTTAGAGGTCATAAACAAAAACAGACACAGTTCCAGTCTGATACCATAGTCACTTTTGTCATTCAGAATATTACACTTCTTTGACTTGGACAGAGACTGAAAGGGCATCACAGAAAGTTGGGGGGGGGGGATCTCATAATAATAATAGGAATGTATTACATACTTAAAAAATAGTTTTACACACTAAAACTACATTTTTCAAAAACAGTAATACATTACCTGTTATTATTGCAACTATGCATCAGAGTGAACATAACAGAACACACAACTGTTTTTATTACATGCAGTTCCAATGCATATAACATAATGCCACTATCAAAGCACACAACTGTTGTTATTACATACATTTTCAATGCATATGACATGGTGCCAGTCATAATACACAACTGCTATTACATGTAATTCCAATGCATGACATAAATCCATTATCATAATTAAAAAAACTGTCGTTATTACATGCAGTCCCAATGCATATGACATAATGCCATTATTATAACACATAAATGCTGTTATTACATGCAGTTCCAATGCATATGACATAATGCCATTATGCTATTATTATATGCAGTTTTGCATATGACATAATGTCATTATCGTAACACACAACTGCTGTTATTACATGCAGTTCCAATGCTTGTGACATAAAAATATGCAATTGCTGCCACTCAAGATAACAACTGTCAGTTTTATTTTCATTCATTAAAAGTTATTTATCACATATGCTATTGTTGAAATATACTATAAGGGCTCTATTCATAAATACTGTTCTCATGTTAAAACTGCCTCAACCTGCTTCAGAAATGAAATCCCCCTACCCTTTACAAACACTCTGGGAATTCACCCTCGGCATGAAAATCATAGATCTTCTCATTATTTTTCTGAACTGTTAATTTCACTTATAATATGAAAGAATACAGGGAGTTTTCATGTCTATAATAAATTTCTCAATTACTATTTGTGATTTAATAAAATCTGTGTGGAAAATTTTCGTCATAATTTCATTAAAATGAGAACATGCATAATATACATATCTATAATTACACACACCTTTCTACATGCATAGTCCCAGAGACTAGCTGTGTAGAGGGAATACGATTTATTCTGGACTGATTCAGCATGCTTCTGGCAGTGTTGCAGAACCTCCAAGGCACTTAGAAACACCCAGCAGTCAAGTCCACCAAGTGGAATCTGTACCTGGTAATGAAGATTTATAATTTTCTATGACATCCACAGATACTATTATTGAGTCAACTAACACTTCTACATGCATAATACCCAAGAAGTTAACTATGAGTATGTGGACACCAGCTTTCATTAGCACCATATATACGCACTTATAAGTTGAGTCCAACTGCAAAGAACAAATGTCCTGATCTGCCATAACTTAATGCCACTGCAGACTAGAATATCTGTTGTTTGTTCTACTGATTACTCCAGGACCAACAAACTGCACAGACCCAGATCTGCGGGCACATCGTGTGACAGTAGAGCTTGGTCTGTGTAGTTTGCAGTTGGACTTGACTTATAAGCGAGTACAGACAGTAACTCTTTAAGGGCTGTTCCATTTAAACCTAAATTGTACTCAGGGTTGCTCCATTTAATCATACACAGTACACCGGGCTGTTCAATTTAAATATAAATGCTACCCGGGGAAGGCAATGTTTTACCAAAAATATGCCTGAGTACTCTGGTTACTCAAAGACTTTATATGAAAATGATTCAAAATTCTAAATTGCATCTATTGGAGACTACTCTATATTGAAAGTGCCTTCTCTAGGTCCTATGTATGTTCTACTGGAACAGTCCTATTCCCTATTTGTTAAGTGCATCCCAAAGCAAATGTATCTTTTAGCGATGCTGCTCCTATGACTACAACTGTGACACTGTTACGTAAGAATTAAAGTATTACAAATGATGGTGCATATTTTATAATACCAGTCATACATGTCATCTCTGCATTCAGTATGTACTATTCACTAACTGGTTTCATTTTCTACAATTTGATTACACATACCTTTAAAGCCAATTCACTTTATTTTGATCCTCATACATTCATATTCTTTGGTAGGTCACTGTATATACACAATGCCAAGAAATACTATGGAAAAATGAATGTTAGAATACACTGACATGCATAAGGTCAGCCTGAAGGTGAGATTAAGTACAAACTGAACTAAAAATTATGCAGCATGATATCATAATTAAAGCTGTTCTTGTTGAAAAAAATCATACCACCCTGTTATTTGTTATGATTATTCCCAATATTCTCTCTTCTTGACCCAGTTTAGTACAAAAAAATTACAAATGAGTACCAAAAAAGCTGTATTTTTTTATTAACAAAAGTAAAACTTTCATGACACGTAACTATTGTCAGTGAATATTTTTTTTCTTTTTTCCTTTTTACCTCTAATGCTTTCATCTCCTGCACTGTATTGTGGAAAAAGTCTATTGCCCGCTGAACAACTTCCCAAGGTTTGTTCATAAGGAAAAGTATGGCACACTGGCGTGAGAAAAGGTAGTTCCTAAACTCTAAAAGTGATGCCTTGTTGTCACGAACACAGTCTCGCTTTTCACGATCAATGGGCTTGACAAGTGATAGTCCTGCCCAACTTGTGCATGGCTTAACTAGGGTAAGTAACCACTCCACTGTGACTGGAAAAAAAATCTGAAATAAGGCATTGCATGTATATTTCATACAAATATATAACCTTGTATTCATCCATGGCATCCACAGTTTATTGTTACCTTAAAAATATATTCACTTTCACAGAATAGTGTATCTTTCATGGCTAAAATTCACAAACTGGAGGTTCAACACAAATTGTAAACAAATAAGTTAGTCCAAAGAATGAAAGAAAAGCCAATTTTTCGGTAAATTATGTTTCTCTGAGAATACTTATCCAATCATATTACATTAGGAATAAAACCTGCTGCTTCATGAATCCAGCCATACCAAAAGACAAAAATTGGCTTTTTCTGCCTACTTCAATAGACAAAGGGCAAATGCTGTTGACCGGCATGCAGAGACAACATTCTTGAGCCTTCAGCACAGAGATTTAGCATTGCAGAGGTAAACCTTGAATCTGGTAGGCCCAGTGGCAGCAGCAAAGACAGCCACCAGACCCAACTAGATCAATCAAAACAACCTGTTAACTTCACTGGATTTTCCGGCAATATTTTATGCTTTTCAAGTAGTGCTTGAAACCATAAACAGGATCTTGAATGGCTGCTGTTCTCAACATGTCTATGGAAGACAACGAGTAAGTGACAACTCTTTGGTTACTGACAGACAGTAACTTATTTTGGGCTACAAAGCCAGATTGTGCCAAGAGAACCACCGAACCCTCCAATTAGAACTGAAGAGAGTTCAGGTCAACATATAGGACATGAAGTTCATTTACCCTGCATGTGGAAGCTAAAGCTATCAGGAAATATGGCTTGTATGATAATGACTATAGCAAAGTGTGCGCTAGAGGTTCAAATGGATTCAAATCGAGCCATGTTAAAACCCTGGATTGGTTCCATCTGGAAGCAGAGTGAGGGATATTGGTTGATTGAGACCAAAAAGATCTAAACAATCAGATAGGTCTTTATCATGCCCAAAATAATGTCTGCCATGATGACAGAATGTGTCCATTATCATGGCCAGTAGCCTTTGATAGAGGTTGGGGCTAACTGTTTCTCCTCAAAGAGCCAGAGAGAAGGGTCAACCAGTTGAGGGATTGGAACACGCAGATGAACAATGTTGTTGGTATGGCACCAGTCCCTGAAAACAGGCCACTTTCCATCATAAGACTTTAGAGTGGAGAGCCTTTTTGCTCTTGAGATTCTTTCCACAACTGAAGGTTTTAACTGTTTGTCTTGCAAGACTGTCATGATAAGAGCTGAGCATGTAGAAAAGGACAGTCCAGGCAGGGAGGGACCTCGTATGATCATGGTTGCTGGAGAAGATTTGGGTTGAGCCAGAATCCTCTGTTGTTGCCTCAGAGTTGATCTTTTCAAAAGTGAAAGGCACTGATGACTGCCTTCATTTCTAGGTTGTTGAAAGTGTAAAGGCCATTTCCCTGGCTCCCATGTGTCGCTGACAGTGATGAAGGTTGGCAACAAGTGGGCACCCCAACCATGTGCACTGGCATCTGTACCTAATGTTATTTCCACTTGGGGCTTCTCCAGTGAGATTCCCATAGTCAGCCAACCTGGGTTGCACCACTGATGCAGGAATGATCAAATCTTGGGCAATAACTGTTTGGTCAAGGGGACTTGAAAAGGGGCACCACTGTGCTTGCCATGTCTGCATAAACAAGACAGCCAAGTGGGATTAAGTCCACTGCTGTAGTGAATAAACCTAGGAGTTGCAAAAACTCTCTCACTGAAATCCAAGTCCTGTTGGAAACAGACTTGACAATTTCGATGACTGTGTGAGCATGAAGAAGTCACTCCAGATTCCGGCTGGTTAAAAATTCCATGTCCAAATGGACAAAGTTCTGGGATGGACAGAGGTCTGACTTTACCCAGTTCACTAGAAAGCCTGGATGATCTAAATGAGAGAGATCATTCATGCCTTGGGGTAGAACAGAAATTATATGTTTCTAGAGGATATCATCCAGGTATGCTGCTATCATTGTAGACGACATCGATCAGAACAGGGTAATAAAATAGTCAATTATCTCAATAAAAGCCCAAGGTCTGATGTTGAGGCCAAAGGGAGAGCTCTGAACTGATAAACTGTGTCACAGTAAGCAAAATGGAAGAAATGTTTATGACATAGGGTGGATAGGAATGTGAAAATAAGCATTGGTCAGATTGAGACTGATGGCTTACTCATCCCATCACTGACAGGCAGATGGCGGACTGAACTTATCTTTTCTGTCCTGAATTGGTTGAGGCATCTTCAGTCGATGATGTGTCTCAACCTGCTGTTTGCTTTCCAAAAAAGAAAGTCCTGAATAAATCCTGGTGGATTGTGGACTTTGTACAAGCAGCACCACTTTATATTTTTGAGTGGGGTTGTGTTGAGTGACCATATCTCCTGTTGTAGTAGAAAGGCATCCTTCTCTTGACCTGACAGTGCATCCATGATGAGGGGAGAGAAGGAAGGGGATTAATGATGAAAGAAACCCAAAGCCCTTCTGAATGATGAGGATCACACATCCACCCACCATCGATCCTGTTCTGAGGGAATAGGGAGAGCCAGTGAGCTCAAAATTTGGTTTGTTACTGCCTCAGTACGATTGTTTCCTAGGGATCGATACTGGCATACATGTGACTGAGAAGACTGCCTGTCTTGAGGCCGCTTAACATCCCTTCATGCTGGTGAGGGCTGAGTGGTTCCAAACACCTATGTGGGTTAATCGGCAAGATGGAGGGGCAGTTCCTGAGCTGCCTTCCTCTGAACTTGTTCTATTCTTCCTCTAAAGCAATGGTTACCTGAAAAGGGGCATCTTGAAAGGGAGGGTATGACAAGGTTTGAGAGATGAGGAACACGTCCTATCAAGAGTAAATTGGATTTGGTTTGGATTCTTTTAAACGTAGCTTGAACAATTTTTCAGTCATATCGCTATGATGTCTGCAGTGTGGCAGTTTATAGTGATGTCTTGCACTGGGGCATCATGCCGCAGGCATGTAGCACCATGTCCCACCAAGCCATATTATCCTGACGCCAGGCCGACCAGTCCTAACACTAACCTCTTAATGCCAAGTGCCTAGTGAAGCAGCTGTTAGTACCATTTTTATAAGACTTTGGTATGACTCAGCTGGGGTTTAAACCCACAACCTCCCACATTAAAAGCGGATGCTCAAACCACTAGGTCACTGGTGCGGTCCAAAAGTAAATTGGCAGAACCCGTCAAAGTATTGGTCATGGTATGGTAAGCAGCCCTGGTCAATAACCCTAGCAATCTGGGCCATCGCCTCCAAAGCATGGCTATTGCTGGGCATCTCTGTCAAGTCTGAAAGGTGTCAATGAGGCCAAATCCAATAATGAAAAAGGTGCAATGACGTACCAAACCAGTTTTTATGGGCATGAAGCACATTTGTCCATCTAATAAAACATGTGCAGACATATGAACAGCTGCTATACTCTTGTCAAGTGCTGGGAGATCAGTACTGAAGGCATCTGTCACCTTAAGTCTATCCGACTGGGGATGGAACCAGAAGGACAGCGTCTCTATCTCCTCATTGAGATCTATCGATTCTTCAAAGCATCAGTAGGGGGTGGAGGGCATTCTGAAGTAGCCAACACCCTATAAATGTCCCTGACAGTGGCCTGAAAGCTAAACTTCAGTCTATTCCATGGCTGGATCTGAGTATGATGTGAAGGATGGTTAGATTTGAAAGAGTTCCATCACACTTACTATGCAATGAGGTCCAATCTGGGTCTACTTACAGCTCTGGAGAGACGTACAAGATGGTGTGAAGACTGAATTCCATCACTATGAAAACATCACTAACTCTCTCTTGTGGACAAGTAGTGACAATACAAAAGTCTGGCAGAGTCAGGACTGCTGGCTGGTTTGCCTGGCGAATGGTCAGCCTGGAAGCTGGCATTATAGAAGGCGGTCCAGCTATTACCAGTACCAGCCATTCCAAGGGCATGGCGGAACAGACTGATATCTCACTGAAATCTCCATCATAGAAAGGACATATCAAAGGTACGGTTAGACAGATGAATCTGTCACTAAGATCCCCATAAATTATAGTTGGTTGAACTGATTCAATGAGAAGGTCTCCAAGTTGGAACAATCGGAAGGTCAGCTGGACGGTCAATGAAGGTGTGGTTTTATTATGCATTAGATCTAATGGATCCAGTATAAACCCCATGTGTCCTGACTTGTAGGCCTGGAGACCATGTTTTGACATGTGGTGGGGACTTGTGCCCAGTGTGCTGCCTAAACTTGGTAAACTCTCCCCAAATGAGTCGGAAATGCAAGCAATGAACTAACTGGTTGGACCATCTTCTCAAAGTCTCCCATGCTGGACAGTTAGTGATGGCTGTGTGGTCGATGAAGGCTGGATGGTTGGTGATGGTTGGTAACTGTGCAGTGGTATAAGGAGGTGGATCCAACTGATTGATACAAACTCCATGCGCCTTGACTTACTCCCCAATTAGTCGGTATTATCAACAACAAACCATAGGTTGTCTTCCTTGACTTATTCTGTCATTCCTTCAATGCTGAATGGACTATTGCTTTGAATGTGCCTTTCATGCATTTAGTAAATATTCTTCCTGAAATAACACAAGAAGACAAAACAAAGCATAGATTAGCAAATCAGTATGTGACCAACTAGGTAATATGGTAGCCCAGACTTCAACAGACCACATATTACAGATGCTGTATATCACAGACAGTGTTTACTTAGTACAAACAAAATGAGAGTTATGGTAGACTTCCATTCTCTGAAGTTGCATATATAGCATTTAAATGAAACGACACAAGAAAGCAAAGCATAAGTTAATATTTCATCAAGTTGCTGACTCGCTAATATGAATATATTCACCATTACTAACAAAGGAATAAAAAAAGTCAGTGTCACATTTGCAACTTTAGACTATGCTTTGAACTTACGCATTTCAGGCATTTAGATGACTATTCTACTGAAACTACACAAGGAAAAATGAAAAAACGAATCATAAATTAGCAATGATTCATGTTAATATCTCGCAAAAACAACTCCATTACAAATGGAGCAAGAAAAAAAGTCAAAGTCACACTATCTTGGAATTGACCTTGTAGAGTTAAACAATGGTATGGTGAGACATGGTCTTAAAAAGACAAAGTCCCTCAAAGTGACAAAATCACTCAAATTTGGCAGAAATTATAAAAAACAATGTATGCAACTTGCAGCAGAATGATTAATCCATATATTAAATCCAAAAAGAAGGTTGGATGAGTCAATTAAACACAAAAATCGCTTGGATTGTCAGAGGATAAACTGTATCCAGTATAGCAGTGAAGCTAACTAATCGCAACACCTGGCAATGCCAAAGAGCAGTAATAGACAAGAGTTACTGAACTTTGACTACTGAAAGAGATCATTTTCATCATTTTCATCTTTTAGTAGGGCTGGATTTGCTAGGTAGCAGGCTAATATTCCTAATGTAATGTGATTGGGGAAAATATTTAAAGGACACGATTATTTCAAGTTAATCAGAGAATAAATGGTATGTACAGATCCTGCTCATCATCAAATTTGTCCAATATTTTGAAGATATAAGATTATTTAACAAGATAAAAGCCTGATTAGAAACTGAGTTGTCAGAGCATTGACAAGCTCAGCCAATCAGATGTAAGATCACTTTATTAATACCATATATACTGCAAACTACACAGATCCAGATCTGCCATCGCATAATACACTGGCAGACCTGGGTCTGTACTTTTTATTATGAATAATCAGTAGAGCAAACAACACAGACCCTGATCTGCAGGCGCATTATGCTATGGCAGATCAGGATCTTTGTTGTTTGCAGTTTGCCTCAACTTACAAGTGATTATATACAGTAGGTGCGGATCTTACTCATAATCATACTTGTCTGAGATCCTAATGATATAAGCCTACTTACTAAGTTTGATCAAAAATCAACTAATCAGATGCAAGATCCCTTATAAAAATGCATTGGCCTTGCTCATAATAAGACTCATTTAACACCTTTATGACATCAGTCTTTTTACCAAGTTTAATCAATGTTAGGTCAGAAATACCATCTCTCAAATCAAAAGGAGCTCAGAAAAAGATATGAAAAATCACCTCAGTAACATATCCTACTCATATTTATTCTTGTTAGATCTTAAAATCTGATAAAAAATATGGACTCCATACCATAACAACTTAGTCAATCAGATCATGTAATAAATATGCATAGATCTTGTTCATTATCAAATTCTTAAGATCTAGATGTTACAAGTAACCAAATGATGCTGGTACAATATCATTTAAGCAGGCTCTTATCTGAAAATCACAAAAAATTCAATGCTGCTTGCCGAAGTTATTATGGGGCAAAAATTACTTTGTGTTTCAGCTAAAGTTACTATGTCAGATGGGGCAATAGTCACTGTTTCAGCTAAAGTTATTATGTCAAACTGGGTAATAATCGTTGTGTTTCAGCTAAAGTTATTATACCAAACTGGGCAATAATCACTGTGTTTCAGCTAAAGTTATTATGCAAAATTGGGCAATAATTATCGTGTTTCAGCTAAAGTTATTATGTCAAATGGGGCAATAATCATCGTGTTTCAGCTAAAGTTTTTATGCCAAACTGGGCAATAATCATCGTGTTTCAGCTAGTTATTATGTCAAATGGGTCAATAATCACTGTGTTTCAGCTGTTATTATGTCAAATGGGGCAATAATTACTGTGTTTCAGCAAAAGTTATTATGTCGAATGGGGCAATAATTACATGGCATAAGTATTTTCTTGAAAGTAAAACACCTTGCTTACATCCTTAATGTTAATTATAATTATCATTATTCAATGCCCAATCTGGTATTAGTAACAATAGTTGCCAGGCTTAAAGAATGAACTAAACTGAATGAAAAGTAATGAAAATGAGCAATAAATAGTAAAAAAAACAACTTTCGGTATTGCCAATACAAGAAAACTTTTAACAGTTGCAAATTATGAAGAGTTAATTTGCAAGTGTATTTCAAATAAGGGAAATGGAAATACAGTCTCTCATAATCTTCTTTTTTCTTTCTATTTTGTGTTTAAAGTCATGAAATTATGTTTCAGATGTTAAGGCAATAAATCTGTACCCATGAACCCTAAGAAAAAAATACATGTCCAAATATAATTTTGAAGCTTTTTCTGTAATTATAACTTTTATTATTTGTAATCTGAAAGAAGCTGACAGTTGCTTATTTTTTTATTACAAATAAAAATTTATCACCAACAGTCATGTCCAAACACATATTTAAACACTGGCATTCAGCTGGCATTGGATTTTTTTAAATTCAAAATGAAATGTGATTTCACCATACACACCTCCTTAAAACTGACCACTTTGAGCTGTAAGAAACTTGTGTTATAATGAACTACATTACCATTATAGTTTGCAATATTTTATATTTCATAGTACTACATAATAGCAATATAAATGTTATGAAAATAATGTCAAGTAACACTGCAATCCCTTTATTCAGTACTAATATCTTTTTAAAATGTACCTTTGGCATCATTTTTTATTTGTTTAACTTTCAGTTTTGATTGCAATTTGTTCATTTTTTTAAATTTTAATTCAGTTTTATCATATCGTCATTCATTTTCATTATTTTATTTTGTTTTATCATATCATCATTCATTTTCATTATTTTATTTTGTTTTTGGTGATCAGGCATGTTCTACTTCAACCACACACTTTCACCCAGTATGAGCAAACAATCTTGGTATGAAAATTTAAGTACATTAAGCTAAAGACCTGACATGCAAATGAACAAAAACATTCATAAAATAATGTCATTTGGTTCACTGTTATATTGGTGTCTCACAATAGTATAAAAAGTGTCCAAATTGCCCAGCAATTAAATAGTTTGCTTTGCCAACCATGACTAGCTTTGCTGTAAGTCATTAAAAAAAATCTGATAAACAAACCCTAAGAGTACAGCGTAAGAAGTACATATTCCATGTATGATGAAACTCCAATCAGATATATAGTCTCCAGGGTGATAATAAACCCAGCCAATCAGATGCAAAACCACCTCATTAATATCCATGGATTTTATTCATATTTGAACTTATCAAAAATTTTGATGACATAAGCCTACAATCCAAGTAGGAATAAAATAGTTTGCCAAAAACATGGCTTCCACAGTGGTAACAAGCAAATGTTGACCGATGATTGACAGATGACAGACAATGGATGTATGACAATACCAGAAGTCTACTTGGCCCTCCAAACAGGTTAGCTAATAACAATAATAATTTTCAACTTGAGAAGGAGGCCATCACAAATATCTACACCTGATAAACTTTTTCCCCTGCACACCCACCACCCCAACTTCCGTGCTGCATTCAAATGCAATATGATCACCCTCCCTCAACTGGTGTAGATAGTGTTCAGTTTACATCGAGGAGTCCATATTAGGTATGAAATTGTGACCTTTGACCCACACCCTCCTCCCCAGTCTGTCTTCCCCAGGGAGCAATAACCAGTATCTGAAAACTTTGTTGTCATCTACTCACCCCATCCAAACATCATACCATGTATGATCATTCTCCCTTAACTGTTAAAGGTGAAGTCCAGAATGGAAAGATAACAGTGTCAGGCAGATGGACATGACCTTTCATAATATATCCACATAAGTGCAATATTAAACAGTAAATGTAAAACTGTTAAATCACTGCTGGAAAACATTCTGTAAAACATTGCTGGTGTTAAATGTATGGAAAATAAACTACTACTGAATATGTTCTTTCATAATAGGATAAAAATACTGTAGGTGTGTTTAAATCTTCTCCAGGTTCTGAAGCAATGGAAAGGAGGGTGACAAGTTTTTAATTTGGTAAGATGGTTAGATTAGGGGTAAAATAGATGGCAGCATTACTTATTCAGTTCATGAGCTTATATAAGGTGAGAAGCATTGTGGTTTGAGGGGAAAAGAAAGGTGGATTAAGGTGGTTGTTTTGAAAGCTTGCATACTTTTCTTCCATAAAGACTGAATTCTAAATTTTTTGCAGGAAATTCTTTGGATTTCTGCAATATTACCAATATCAATATTCTTGCAAAAATGTGCAACTTTGGATTAGTGTTTTCTGAATCTTTGATGAAACTGACATTATTTGTTTCTTTCTTAAACTGTAGATATACACAATAGGTATATCTTGTTTGTTTAGATTTGCTTTTTAAGGATCTTGATTTTGACAATAAGAAATGCAAAATGGTAAACAATGAACAAAAATACATGACAGCATTTACATATTCCAAAAAGCTTTCTGAAAATATAGATCTTATGCATATGTATTGTTCATATAATACAAACTATAAAAAGTTGCATTAATAAGAATTCTGCAGGGACTGATTTGACAATACAAGGGATAAAAATATTCTTTCAGATTTGCTAATTAATGTATGAATCTAAGAAGCAGGCTTTCATCCTGATTACATGAGGAATGTTTTGAGATTCAAAAGCTTCAATTTTAATACTTTTTGTAGGTTTGCTTTTTTGTCGTTTAAAAATCCAGCTCTCCAGATCATCCAAACTCGCTCTTGTTGATGACGAATCAAGATCTGAAACTTGATTTTTCAAAAAAAAGAAGAAAGATCCAAAAATTAATACAATCAAATACCACAAACTATACATAGAAAGACAATTACACAAAATGATGTTGATACATTGGTTCTGAAGTAAATTACATAACTAGAATACAGACTGATTTTGGTAAATGAAAGAATCTGTACCAAGGCTCTCTATGATCAAAATCATACATCACTGCAAATTGTTCAACTTTAAGATTTTCAGAAGTCTAGAGATTAGGTGATGGGCTTTCACACCTGCATTGTCTTGAGCAATTAAAAGAACATAATTACCAAATAAATGCAAGGAATAATTATGGGCACCCATGTCAAATGTATAATATCTAATATGCTGAGTTAGCCAATGGTCAGTTCAGCCCACTGACTGAATAACTGGACACATCTGGGAAACTTAGCATTTTGGAAATTCCTGATACCTACCCACACAGACACACACATAGACACACACACACATCAAGCTGTAAGAAGATTTCAAGATGGCCACCATTACAGTCATGTTGGAGGTTAGATCAGCACCATTATCATTTAGAACCATGAGAAGCCTTTCAGATGATATGACCATCTGTTCAAGAGGAGTAGTGACTGCATCATTTTCAAGATGGCTGCTGCAGTAGACATTTTGTATTTCTGAAGAGTATAACTTTCATTTAGTATCATTTATACCTCAGGATGAAACAAGACCCATCATATGGTAAGACTGTGGCCATAAAAATCACTCTGGGCTATCACATTTACTCTGAATTATCCTGAAAGTGATTTATGTCACCACAAATTGTACAAAGTTTTGTCCAAGAACACTAAAAGATTATAATGAACTTAATTGCTACTGAACTGATAAATGCAGAGGGTTTGTTCTGAAGTTAGATTCTGTCAGTCAATCAAGAAAACTGTGATTACTAACCTGACCACATCTAATTATCCTATAAAGTGTAGCAGACTGTTAACTCCATATTAATCCTGCTCCTGGGCTATGAAGTGTACCAGTGTATACAGAAAAGTCTTGTACAAAAAGCATCAAGACTGAAACATGTGGTTTAATAAGTAATAGATTCAAATACCATTTAGCAGAGAAACCAATTTTAGGAGTAAAGCAATGCTTCTTCAATAATACTTACATGTTAATAATACTTTAGGAGTATCACCATTACCTCACACAACTCTGCTGAAACATGCAAAAACTTCATTTGATATTAGGTCAGGTTTCTATATGCTGTTAGTGAATAACCCCTCATATTCAGGACAATATAGCCTGAACTGAGATATTAACTTTTCCATCTATCAAAGGTATAAATAAGCAGCAAGACCTCCCTCTTTGCAGTGGCTAATTTCAGTTAAGGTACTACTTTAAGGCCCTAAATGGGTCCTGTTGATGACCATGAGGTGAAGGGTCTAATGACAGCAGAAGTTTCAGCACAAATGACTGATTGCCCATGAACAGAAATCTGTTTTCAGTAATGACAGCTTAAGCCACTGTGACTGAAACTGGACCATCATGATGGACCTGTATATGGTTCAGATCAATCGACATGGCATTAATTTCACTGATTCTACCTGCTTTGCTAGGATGACTAAGAGGAAGTTTTATAAGAGAGATGAGCCAATGGTGCTCTAACACAGAGTTCAGGTGAGGCCTTATTTAGTCATATCAGAACCCATGTTAGATTCCATTAGGTGCACAAAGCCAAGGCTTTATATCATGATAGGTCAAAGTTCACCTGAAAACAGAGGTCTTTCTTTGTCCTATATCCTTTATTCCATGGTGCCAAATATCTCTGAGACTGTAGAATAAGTGCTAACTTCTTTAATCCTAAAAGCTACATGAAAAAGTTAGCAAAGCGACAGAGTAGAGTGATGTGCTGCAACTTGAACCACCTGAAAAACTTTCATCATGGTGGGCCTTCCTCTCCTAGTGATTCTGTCCACCTCTTGTACTGATAGATGTTTGGCCCTAAGTGCTTATATGATATTGTCCTAAAAATGTGCAAGTTCAATAGATCTGGATTCAGATTAAGCATATGCCATCTGGGTTGAGTGAACAGGTGAGAAAAGACCCAAATTTTCCTTGGATTTATGCTGCAATGTTTAGCAAATCATTTATCCATAATTTTCCCCACCTGAGAAGAGTAAGTAGGATAAGGCAGCACTCTGATTCCTTCTGCTATTTGTAGAATCTTTCGGATCAGATGTATTAAAGGATAACTGTAAACGTCAATACCATTCCAATATATATAGAAAGAACATCAACTGACCATGCCATTCCAGCCTATGGAAAGGGTGTAGACTGCACATGCCTATTAATCTGAGACTGGTGAGACAAACGTTAGAAGTTTTGCACTCCACCTTGTCACAAATAGATCCAAGATTGGTTGGCTCCAAGGGTACAGATCTGACTAAATACTAAGAGGTGAATTGATCAGTCTTTGTAACTATCTGATTCTGAAGCCTGCAAGGGTTGTGATGGACATGTGGATTTGTCAATGATGACAGCACATGAGAAAATTCCAAACTAAGAGGCACAGTTGTAAGGATTTAGTCCACTCTTTCCTTCTCAGGTAATTCACTTAAGCAAGAGTTGTCAGGTAGAATGAGAAAGTCCTTTTGAAGTAGCATGTCCTGCCTGCAATGAAATATATTCACTATGGCCTTCATCTCTAGGAAATCAATATGCAAAAGTTAGTCCTGAGGAGGCCACAATCTTCTGGTTTCCAAAAATGATGGCAAAAGGTTTTCATGACAGCCTTCTATGCTGCCATCCATACTAATTGTGGTTTCCGGAGATTTTACCTCTAAGTGCACACTTGCTGTAAGCCAAATGAGGTTCTGCCATTTGCTAAGATGTATCCTCATATAACCAGAGACCAGCACAGATGTGGAGATGGTCCTGAAGTGGCAAACTTCTTGTGACGTCCCAAAACTGATGTTGAACCCAAATGGAAGTGCCCTGAACTGGAATACTGTACTCTGAAAGTAAACCTCAGGAATTTCCTGGTGGACTTGTGTATTGGAACATGGAGGTATGCATCATGCAGATCTAGAGATATTGCAATGTCTCCCTCCTGATGGCATTTAGAACCAGTTTTGGAATCTCCATTCTCAGCCATGGTGCCCATAAAAGGTTGAGGGAGCACCAGTCTATGACTGGCCAAAGTGTGAGATTGGCCTCTGGCACAAGGAACAGTCTTGAATAACAACATGTAACTTTGTCTTATTTACAATCTCTATAGCACTTTTTCCAAAATGACTGTCTATTTCCTGCTCAGACCTTTACCCCTAAAGGATCCTTTGGGAAGTCTGTAGCAGTGGAGGGCCCTGGACAATGACAGAGAGCCACTAAATGTGATCTGGAGCCATTCTGAGATGACCTGAAGGATCCCTGGGTTGCTGGTGCTAAGTGCTCCCATTCCATACTCTTCTCCCCACTGAGATAAGTGGCAAGGGTGATGTGAACAGTTCATCCTGTTTCTTTCGTCTCTGTTCTGAAATGATTGCTGAGGTTTCTGATTCTGAGTCTGTACAAGATTTGTCTCCATGGAGGTCTGCTAACAGATTTGCTGATGACTGAAGAGTATGTTTGATATCAACGGCTGCAACCCGAGTGTGCTTTTGTGATGTAAGAAGAGCAAAGTTTAGATCATGCATTTCTTTCTGTGAGCTGTACATTCACTGCTACTGTCATGGCATTGCAAGTCTATGTTGTGTAGCCATATTCAGCACAAGTGCTATTCACAGAAGTGATTCCCAAGCAGTGGTCAGTGGACATAATAGTGGATGAAGCTAGACTATTTTCCACTTGCTGGAAGACTGTAAAAACTATTTCAACTTACTCCATGGTGTGCAAAATATCTTTTGAAACAAGATTTTTGCACTGCTATGGTGGCCTAGTGGTTAGAGCATCTGCCTCGGATATGGGAGGTTGAGGGTTCAAACCCTGGCCGAGTCACATCAAGGACTTATAAAAATGGTACTAGCAGCTGCCTCACTGGCACTCAGCATTAAGAGGTTAGTGGTAGGACTGGTCTGCCTGGTGTCAGGATAATGCGACTGGGTGGGACATGAAGCCACATGTCTGCTGCATGATTTCCCTGTGCCAGACATCACTATAAACTGTCACAATGCAGACACTGTAGCGATATGACTGAAAAATTGTTAAAGCAATGTTAAAAATCCAAAACACACACACACACACACACACACACACACTGAGGATTTTTGTGAGGTCTCTAAAAGAACGTACTTAATAACATAAGCAGATGAAGCAACTGAAGTATGGAGAGGAGTTAGTATTAATACCTGACGTGTATCCAAGGGGAGACCAGTCTAGTCTGTTCTGACCTATGCAAGTAGAAAACTTTTGTCTTTGTTATAGCTAAATATTAACATGGGAGGCCTGGATTTGTGAGGTAGTGATCATACTCCCAAGGCATTATAACTGTGTCTGAAGAAGAAATAACACTTCATGTTTTAAATATATTTCATGCTGTTTTATTAAACAATATGTGATGGAACACAATTACACTAACACATCTAGGTCTTTTCCCAAAACAGTGACAAATATAAAGGCCATATTGCATGTCAGATTGGTACTATTTATGTTTAAGACCAACTAAATATCATATAAAGTCTTTCTGCAAAAGCCCTCTGTTGATACGACCATCCATTCAAGATAAACAGTAAAAAGATTTCCAAGATGGTCCCAACATATTTTCATGGGCACCGTTTTCCTTTAGAACCAACCAGACATCATAAGAAGTCTTTCAGGGAAAATACCAGTTGATATCAACATCCATTCAGAAGCAGCAATAACAACATAGTTGCTAAAGTAGACATCTTTGCTCTATGATGAGCACAATTTATGACAAACCAGACATCAGATGTCTCTGAGTGAAAACCCAATGTTAATATGACCAACCATTTAGGAGAAGGATCAATAAGATTTTCAAGATGGTTGCCATGGCGACTATATTGTTTGTCCCTGGGGTATCATATTCATTCTGGAACAATTTGACTTTGGTTTGAATGTGTTTGTAAAGTTTCATGTCCATCCTCCCTGCAGTTTAAATGGAGAAAGCGATAACAAACATTTGTTAATGGATGCCAGATGCCAGACACTAGACATAAGACCAACTTGTAAACTCTTCTGAATTCATGAACTCTACTCCTCAGGACAGATGTACCCAAGCAGTTTCATGAATGTACATCAGTGCTAACATAAGTATACACAAGAATTCAAATAAACTTCAAATTCTTGAAGATATCAATACCAACAGTGGAAAAGTGATGTCTACAACTAAAGCAGGGGTCTCAAACTCAAACCACCCTGAGAGCTGCATGAGGGCATTTTCGATGGCCCAAGGGCTGCACCACCTTTGTTATCTCTCACGACACCTTGTGACGCCAATCATTTTGCAGGCCACAGAACACAGCTTGGCAGGCCGCATGCTGTCCACAGGCTATGCGTTTGAGACCCCTGAAATAAAGCATGACAAAATGGTGTAGAAATATCTATAAACTGAAAATATACAGATCCTACCTCCAGACGCATGATTGAGCACAAACTGTGTAAAGAGGGCATCCAATTCATCATACTGGATCAGAGCATCATCATACAGGCCCATCATCTCAAACATAAACCCTAGCTCCTCCTGAAACACAACATTTAACATAACATCATACTGGATCAGACAGCATCATCATACAGACCCACCATCTCAAACATAAACCCTAGCTCCAGGCACCTCCTGAAACACAAAGTTTAATGTAACATCGTACTGGATCAGAAAGCATCATCATACAGACCCAACATCTCAAAAACATAAACCCTAGCTCCTCCTGCAACACAAAGGTTAACATGACATCATACTGGATCACAGAACATCATCATACAGGCCCATCATCTCAACACTGAATAAGAATAGTGTTTTTTACATTTTGGGCAAAAAGTAGTTAGATGCTACCAGGCAACTAGTCCTACAATGTAAGACATAGCACATATTGTTTTTGTTTTAGTACTATGTCTTACTACCCAAATAACAGCCTTGTATAGCGTGTTCCGATGTTGGTTGACATCGGAACGAGTAGTCAACGTTTCAGTAATGTTTCACACTTGACAGCCTATATCGACACTCTTCCACTAATTCATCTGTAATTAATATACTTTCTTTGCTGTCTTTATCCTGGTGAAATCAAAATATGACACTAGCAATACTTCTTAATGTAAAACCCTAATTCATTGGTCAGATACTGTATTACTCTTATATTCTTCTGTTCAAGTTTGTAAAATGGTGTTGACTGTCCTTTTTTCTCATCTGACATGTTTTGAAGTTTGAACAGATCCATCTGCTCTAACATTTTCCATCATTTAACATCCACAACTCACACTGTAAAGCATTTCTCTTAATATTGGTGCCATTTTCTATAAAATTATAGACTGGTCCGCTAACTATCTACCTTATCAATATAATGAATCAGTGAAGTAAAGTTCATATTTAAGGAAACCCGTCTGATTGGAAATGGGTCATATACATTTGCTATAAATAGCAAATAAGGAAAGTACTCTTATGCTATTCTAATGCAGCAGTCAACCTTTTAAGAATATTCTCAAATTTATGAGTGGAATTAAAGAGATCATGATAAAAACAACAACAACAACTTTTTATTGCTTTATTTTTATGCATCCCCACTTGACCTATTCACAATAAACTTTTGGAAAAAACTCCATCATCATAATGGAAAGTTACCACAAACTGTAAACAAATTTGTTTCTAGAATCTTCTAAGGTCATAGTCAAGGCTGGGTCTTGATCTCATGCCCAAGTAAACAACCTATCTATAGCTTACTAACAAGACAAACAGCACACAACAAAACTCTATCCTCAATCATGAACAATGGTCCAGCACACAAAATAAATATACACAGCAATTACAAGAATATAAAGGTAAAAATGTTAGCTATGCAGTTGTCAGCAGTGATCAAGTCTGAAAAGCAGACACCTGCATACAGTGACAATTTTCATAAAGTTTATCATACTTTGACCTGAATGTCACTGCCTCCTCTTCAGAAAGGCTGGTTGTAATGACAATGGGTTGCAACAATGCATGATCCTCATTCAAACTTCATCTACATACCTCAAAGTTTAGAATTAAGATATTTGACTGGTTAAAATTAAACAGACCTGACGAGTCTGTCTCAGTAAGGCAGTTGATTTTTTCTGTAAGATTGACCAGTTTTCAGTAAGGTGTAACAAAATATCACAAACTGCTATTGTAATGCCGGAAAACGTAATTAAAAGTTCGGTATTTGAACATGCAGCGACGATAAACATTATATTCAACTGAAAAGAATGTAAAGTATGCGTAGACTTCATTTACCACTAGTATGGTTGCACAAAATTTAGTTCCAAACCCTATGCAGCTCAGTGTCTTGGTGCTATCTCTCAACTTGATGTAATTCTTGGGAATTCTTTTTCCATTCCACATGATGACGGCAATCATATCTCCCACCACAAGACAAACTCAAATTGGCATGTGATGTCCAATAAACCTAATTGTGTCCCTTCCAGCTTTATTCACAAGAATCTGAACAGTCCTTTATATTCTTCAGTGTTGATTATTAACACTTTTCAAGAGGCTTATTTTCCCTTTCGTCTTAAACATGCATCGATTGCTGGACACCAATTTTAAAATTTTTTATAATCAACAGTTTGATCATGCAGATGCTTTGCATGAACAAACAGGTGCAGTTTAAAGCGTCTGAGGTGCTGCTTTAAAGTTAGTCTGGTTCCCTGACTAATTTCACTAATTCTAATATGAAACCCTGATCCAAATCAAACACGGATGAACCACTTATCTGTATTTTTCGGCAATGATCCTTTTTCCATAGTTTTTGCTATTATGCCATAAGTCCATATTATAAGGGTAATTTTCGTAAGACTTAAGGCAAAATCATAAGGGTTAGCAGGTCTGAAATTAGGCCATACTTAAAATTCATGACATCAAAGGGCTGGATTCTAGACTTAAACTGATATCAGACTAAAGTTCTATTAACAAAATCCAGGCATGATGTTCAACACCCAAATTTCTGGATCAGACCTTTCTACAGAAAGTCTGACTTCAGGACTGACAAAAAAGACCTGTTCACAAAAAGGAAAAGCTTGATTCTGTTGGACTTGCAAACCTGTACAAGGAAGTATTCTTGAAAATTCCATCCTGCTTCATTTCTTTTCTCTCTCAAACCCCTCATATTGTCTTCATACTTGGTCAGATGTCTGCCATAAGCCTGAAGCAGCAACTGTCGTAGTCGTAAAAAGAAAGTATTCCATGACTCAATACTCTTTGGGTCACTTTTAAATGGCTCAACAAGCACAAAGCATCTGAAATGGAGAAAACATTTTTAAAACCAAAACTATGAAACATAATTAGACAAGAAGGCAACAGCTTGAAAAGAAGAAGCCTATGAACAAAGAACTACTAAATAACAAAAAAACATAACTGTTGATGTCACCACTGCCTAAGAAAAAGTGACTGCTATGTCTTACTGAAAATCAAAAAGAAAGTAATTTCAAATATGAATTTTTTTAAAATTCTTACAATTCTACAAATTGCAACTGAACAAAGCATGATCCCTAAAACTGAAGAAAAGGACAGGTCTCTTGTATTTTAAAGAGACCAGATTAGAATATAATTATTCACATAGCTCTAGATAAGCATCATAATCATGCATTTATTGCAAATAAATCTCATAAAAAGTACATAAAGAAAACTTTTAATGCATTTAATGTCTGTAAACCAGTGAAATGATAAGCATTTAGTCCAAAGTTGTCAGAGTATTGCCTATGCTGTAAACATGGTCATAATGCATTCAATTAATGTGAGATCAAGACAAGTTCCAGATGTTCCATGAGTGTTTGAAATGACAGAACTTCATCACAGTAAGAATACTCACTCTAAAAAAGCAATACAATTAAGTGCAACAGAGTTAGTTTTGGTCTTTATGCTGTTTGATGCAACAGGCATGACAAATGTCTTGATGATGATTACTCAGTCCAGTATTCCAAGTTAATGCGACATGGTGTTGACAAAAAAAACGTATTAAAATTTTGTACAAATCCATAATTAGTTCCATAACAGGAAGTATAATATCCAAGTCATTACAATTTTACTTACAGCTCTTATTAATTTTCTTTTGTTTCACACTGATGCTATAAGACAAGCTGATGCTATACCAGCCAAAAACGTTAACATGAAATTTATGACAGGTTTGTTTCTTCCATCCTTTCATTCTAAGCATTTAGACCATCTCTGATATTCTTGCAAAGCTCCAACATACTAAATTTTGTAACAACATATTTTCCTACAAGTTCATGTTAGCAAGTTCACTGGGTTCAAATAACCGCAGTATGAAATTCTCTATCTAGGCCTTTAACCACAAAACTGGTATCATTTTTAGAATGATTACTGAACTCGATTTTCCCAGACAATGTCAAAATATGCTCACATGCCATGTCTGATTCAATCTATAATTATTATTTTCCAGAAGAAAAGTAAACAAACAATTAAGTTAATTGGACTGGTATCATTCAAAATATTCTTCAGATATATCCTTAAACTGGGTCAGATAAAATCTATACATACTTGTTTGTGTTATCATGCTCACAAGCCAATAAAGCTTAAAACCTGAGTCAGGACCTTTGACATTGTTCCCAGAGTGGATCATTATGTAACTAAGTACAACAATGGTAAAGAAAATCATTTGTACCTTGTACAAGTCATTGTGTTTCATAAGCTCAATTAAGTACCAATATGCAATCACCTTCGATTTGAACACAAGGTCAATTAGGACTGGTTTTAATCCCAGTAGTTTAGAATAGGTAACTATAACAAACTTGTCCTAATGGAAGATACACAGACAATGGAAGACAGACAAGGCTATCACATAAGCTATTCTTATGAATAACCAGAAAAGCTATAAACTGAAAAAGTTAAAACTTAAAAATTTTGGCAATGACCAACCTTTTCATTATATTTAAAAAAAAGAATCAAATTTACCTGTCAGGTTGCTTGCCACAGAAATCACTGCGCACCTTGTCAATGACAGATGCTCTAGGCAGAAGTTTAGACTTCACCTTTGTCTCATCTGTCACCACAACAACTATCAACCAGTCTGGAATGTTGTGATTTTTGAGACCTGAGCACCATTCTGCCATTTCCTCTCGTACTGTCTGCTTGTAGGACTCTAAATCCTAATGAAAAATAGTAATAAAATGCAATGTCACACAATTCAGAATTAGATAGTATGTAGAACTGAGCATTCAAAATTTATTAAGAGTTGAAAGAAAAGAGTGTGTGTGTGATCTGGATTTTTAACATAGATTTAACAATTAAAGAAAAGAAAAGACAAACAAGACATAAAAATTATACTTGTAAATAACAGAAAACAATCAAGCTAGGAAACTAGGTATTAAATGTAATTTTTTTCAAAAATACAATGTATTACAATGCAACTGTCCTTCATTATAATGGGATAGTTGGGTCCATAACCACTGACCACATTATATACAGAACATATAGCGAGAATGGCATTTATATACACACAACCATGATATAGAGCGAATGGCTTTACACAACTATGATATAGAGAGAAATGCATTATGTACACAACATGACATAGCAAGAATGACACTCTGTATACAACCATAATATTGAGACAATAGCATTGCATACACAACCATGATGTAGCAAGAATGGGGTTATGTACACAACCATGATAAAGAGAGAATGGGATTATTTACACAACCATTATATAGAAAGAATGGTATTATTTACACAACCATGATATAGAGAGAATGGCATTATGTATACAACCATGATATAGGCATTATGTACACAACCATGATTAGCAAGAATGGCATTATGTACACAACCATGATTAGCAAAAATGGCATTATGTATACAACCATGATATAAGCACTTATGTATACAACCATGATTAGCAAGAATGGCATTATGTACACAAAAATGATATAGACAGAATGATATTATTTACATAATTGTGATACAGATATGTTGGCATTAAGTATACAACCAAGATATAGAGATAATGGCATTATGTACACAACCATGATATATGGCATAATGTATACAACCATGATATAGACAGAATGGTATTATTTACACAACCATGGTATAAAGAGAATGGTATTATGTACACAACCATGGTGTAGAAAGATTGGCATTATGTACATAACCATGATATAGAGAGAATTGTATTATTTACACAACCATGACATAGAGAGAATGGCATTATGTACACGACCATGATAAAGAGAGAATATCATTATGACCAACCATGATATAGAGAGCATAGCATTATGTACACAACCATGATGTAGAGTGAATGGCATTATGTACACAACCATTATATAGAGCTAATGACATTATATACACAACCATGATAAAGAGAGAATAGCATTATGAGCAATGCCATGATGTAGCAAGAATGGCATTATGTACACAACCCTGATATATGGCATTATGGACACAACTTTGATATGGAAAGAAAGGTATTATTTACACAACCAAGATATAATGGCATTATGTACATAACCATGATATACAGAGAATAGCATTATCTGCACAGCTATGATATATGGCATTATGTACTCAACCATGCTATAGAGAGAATGGTATTATGTACACAACCATGATAGAGAATGGCATTATGTACACAACCATGATAGAGAATGGCATTATGTACACAACCATGATATAAAGAGACCAGCATTATGAGCACAACCATGATGTAGCACTAATAGCATGATGTACACAACCATGATATAGAGGGAATGGTATTATGTATACAACCATGATGTAGAGAGATGGCATTATGTACACAACCATGATGTAAAGATAATGGTATTATTTACACAACCATGATATAGAGAGAATAGCATTATGAGCACAACCATGATGTAGCAAGAATGGCATTATGTACACAACCATGATATATGGCATTATGTACTCAACCATGATATGGTGAGAATAATATTATGTACACAACCATGATGTAGAGAGAATGGCATTATGTACACAACCATGATACAGAGAGACTGGCATTATGTACACAACCATGATATAGAGAGAACTGCATTATGTACACAACCATGATATAGAGTAATGGGATTATTTACACAGCCATGATATAGAGAGAATGGCATTATGTACACAACCATGATATAGAGAGAAGCATTATCAGCACAACCATGATATATGGCATTATGTACACAACCATGACGTAAGGATAATGGTATTATTTACACAACCATGATACAGAGAGAATGGCATTATGTACACAAACATGATATAGAGAGACCAGCATTATGAGCACAACCATGATGTAGCAAGAATGGTATTATGTACACAACCATGATAAATGGCATTATGTACACAACCATGATACAGAGAGAATGGTATTATGTACACAACCATGATGAAGAGAGAATGGGATTATGTACACAACCATGATATAGAGAGAATAGCATTATGAGTACAACCATGATGTAGCAAGAATGGCATTATGTACACAACCATGATAAATGGCATTATGTACACAACCATGATATAGAGAGAATGGCATTATGTACACAACCATGATATAGAGAGAATGGGATTATTTACACAACCATGATATAGAGAGAATGGCATTATGTACACAACCATGATATAAAGAGAATAGCTTTATCAGCACAACCATGATATATGGTATTATGTACACAACCATGATGTAAGGATAATGGTATTATTTACACAACCATGACATAGAAAGAATTGCATTATGTACACAACCATGATATAGAGAGAACAGCATTATGAGCACAACCATGATGTAGCAAGAATGGCATTATGTACACAACCATGATAAATGGCATTATGTACACAACCATGATATAGAGAGAATGGTATTATGTATACAACCATGATTTAGAGAGAATGGCATTATGTACACAACCATGATGTAAAGATAATGGTATTATTTACACAACCATGATACAGAGAGAATGGCATTATGTACACAACCATTATATAGAGAGAATAGCATAATGTGCACAACCACAACGTAGAGAGAATGGCATTATGTACACAACCACAATATAGAGAGAATGACATTATGTACTCAACCACGATATAGAGAGAATAGCATTATGTACACAACCACGATATAGAAAGAATGGCATTATGTACACAACCATGACATAGAGAGAATATCATAATATACTCAACCAAGGTATAGCTAGAGCCACATATGTACCAAACCATGGCATAGCAAAATTAATGAAAATCTGTCAAATAATGATTGTTTTAAAACTTCAAGATATGATACCAAGCTTCATGCTATTTTCTTCCAACCCATATTGTTATACATTGAAAGACAAATTGAAATGCAATGATTTAATTACATCATGTGGCCCATAGCATTACCATGTTATATCTAAACTGAATTATAAAAAAGCACACTAACAATGGAAAGCTGTAGTTTGTGTATACAAGTACTTATTAGATACACACTACCAGCCAAGTAATCCTCAGGAGTATCAACTTCATGATGTGCATATCTATGAATACTCATACAATTAACATCAATTATGTTAACCTTTAAGATAAATGCAAGTAGGGACTGATTTCAAGACTGGTTCACTGGAAAAGTTCTTTGAATGTATTTCTCCCCCTGTACAAATAACCAGCCATGTTACACCAGGTCATATTGAAAACAAATTTGTACAAAATTCTGAAAGCCCACAATGGGATTAATCCCTATAAATTTAAATAAATCTGCTAAACTGTCTCTATTAACAAGAGTCCCCAGATGGGACAGATGTCCAAAGACTTTGTAGGAATTCATCATAAGTCCTTCTAACTTTTTTAATTACTAAGTACTAAAATCATCTCATATATTCTTGAGAAATTCAAAATTTAGTAACAATGATATTTTCTTGTATGTTTGAGGTAACAATTTCACCAGATAAAGGCAGTACAAAAATCTGACCCTGAACCTGATATCACTGAACGTGAAGATCAGGAGTCACACTACCAGGTGAAGTGGACGACTAAGTCGCCTAAAAAATGTAAACTTTGCCTTCTTCTGTTAGGAAAGCAAAAATGACTTCGCCCTGTGATTTGTTTTTAGAGGTACACTGACAATACTTTCTGAGATGCCCCCTTGCCGTAGCCAGGTTAGTTCTATTGTTGTGTTGTAGCGAAATGTATTCATCAAGCTATCAGTACCCAGGTCTAGTTTTGATATCAATTATGCCAAAAAACAAACTCTTGCACATTCACAGGCATGTGTTTTGATAGCTGATTGACCATTCACCCTTTCCCAAGTAGGTTAGCAGTTATCAGATAGTATCACTGCCTGATTTCCGCATGTTATCCCTTAATGATAAAACATACAAACTTGTGTTTCGAAGCTTTAACAATAGTATGTTAATAGCAGATCAGAATCGGTGATCTGGATATTTTAAACACCTCTTGTACACTACTTCGTCATAAAATTAGTATGAAACTGTAAGTGAACCAGTAACAGGGAAATAATGGCGGACATCGCTATGTCTGGGAAGTACCAGTTTATTAAATTATCTGTTTTTCGTAAATCATCGGGCAAATATATTCAGAAAAATATACAATTCATAGAAAGCAAAGTCTAGGCATTATGTTATTTAAGGTTTAACTTTAAAATGCAATTAAGTAGGTCAGAAACATATGGGACAATGCTATGTTGTGGAATTCACGAGAAAGGAGAAGTGTTGTAAGGTTAAAGTTGTTTTCTGACTTCACTCGTATTTGTGAAAATGCGGAAAAAAGCAGCGAAGTTGATACTATTTAACCAATGCCTAAAATTACTACAAGTACGTAGACAAATAAATAAATCATAAATTTGTAATCCTATCAATGGACTGTTGTAATGAAGCAAAGAGTGATTACACATTACGAAAACCCCTCCTTCTAAAAACAGATGCACTCACGTCTGTGTTGATTCAGTTGGAAAGAAGGGTTTAGTTCATATAACGACTATAAAGGAGCCATTCTGTTAACTTTATGCACTTTAGTGTGCTATGTATGAATAGTTACAGTAATGTTTTATCCACAATAAAGAAATGAGGAACAGTACGATTTGAAGACACGCGTGCATTTGCCCTCATGTACATGGTACAGGGATTGTTTCAAAGACTTTTAGAAATTTGTGAAAGTGCCATTATTGAGAAAATACATTTTTTTTTAAAAATAAAGAAAATTTTTAAAAAATTGATTGAGGGTAGTTGATTAAGCATTTTTACAAACTACAATTACAATAATGTAATCTGGTTACTCAGTTAAAATTTGTTACAATGTAGTTTCCATTATTCTCTTTTAGAGTCGTATGACCAAAATAACTCAAATAATTTTTCACCTGAAAATAAAGTATTGCTTAAATCCAATGTTAAATGCAAATATGCATACTGCAAAATCGAGGGCATAATTCAAACAAGAGAACACACATTATATATATATATATATATATATATATATATATATATATATATATATATAGATAGATAGATAGATAGATATAGATATTGCGTTTCTTCACGTCCACTTCTCCCTGTTGAGCTCTCACTTCTCCCTGTTCTGTCCAAAAGGTGAAGTCATCTCTCCCTAAAATTCTAGTCTAGCTTGTGCCCTGGAAGATACTCATCATTGATATCCTTCAAATGGGTCTCATAAAAATCTATTCATACTTGCTTGTGTTATTATGCTCACAAGCCATAATGGAAAAAACCCAGTCAAGACCATTGATTTTGAAATCAATGACATGTCACTGAGTTCATAAGCTCAATGGAGTACAAATATGCACGCAGTGACCTTAGACCTGACCCCAAGGTCAAGAAGGTTTGGTTTTCACAAAGGAGTGGATATGTTGGTTTTCAGATCTGCATCATTTTCATTCTGAACCAATTACCTATAATGGATTGTTTCACTTCATGAGCCTACTACGCAAATTAGCCGGGGCCCCGAGTGGCCAAATGGTCTAATGCACTCACCGTTATGGATCACTGCAATCTCACCTCTGTCTGTGTGGGTTTCGAGTCTCAGATTCAGCTCATATAGTTATGTGAGAAAGCTTGCCAGTAGCTTCTCGTTGGTCGGTGGTTCTTTCCAGGGCTTTCCCGGGTTCTTCCTCCACCATTTATACTCGCTGCCATGTATATCCTATCTTGTGCTGAAAAATGGTGTTAAACCCTACAACAACAACACAAATTAGCACAACTGGCTCACCCACTGCAGCTTTCAGACACATCCCACTAGCTATTGTCAGCCAGTTAAGTATTATGTGTGAAACAGAGGTTTATACCTGACCTCTTTGCCTTTAATTGCTGCTATTTAAACTGCCCAAGGGATAGTTTTACATCAGCTCCAATCATGACTGTTTACCATTTATACATGCTACACGTAATGAACAGGCATATACTAAAGAGGGAGAGGGGGGGTTTTTATTTGATCAATTACTGAAAATTGTGTTTTCTCTAAACACGACCTTTTCAGGGGGTTTGGGAGTACAAAATCATATTTTTAGCATTACACAGAATGCTTCAATTTGATTAAATCAGATCTCAAGTAGACGCAGGACAGTGGTGATCTGATTTAGATTGTGCCGTGTTATGGCAGGTATGTCAACATTTTGAAAATACATTTACACATTTCATCAGTGTGATAAAAGTTTCCTCCTGCAAATATTTTTGTCTTTTTCGTCAAGCTCAATGGGCACCTCACTTTGAATACAGGACAAACCCAATCTAAAATTAGAGGGGCCCCGGGTTATCTGATTTTTTGAGCACTGGTTCATCAAAGGGAGCTGATGCAGCCAACAATGCTAAACTAATTTGTTCTTAAAGCACAAATGTATGATCTCTTTTGTAAAACAATCACTTTCATAAAACAATATCCATAAAAATGCACCATCAATCACTTTCTGACAACCATGGCATTAATGCACTGGTTTAAGGGTGGTAAAATTTAACTTACAGATCCCCGTCACTTTGGATAATGTCATCAATCCACATTTGAACCAAACATGTGACCAGCTGTAGTTAGCAAGCAGTGTCAACATCTGATGCATTCAGAATCCACCAAAGTGTTAAGATGCTAACTAAATTGAAATCAATGGAATCACTCCTTTGTTTGAGCCTGCCTCATTTATGAACTTCAACCACTAGACTTTACTTAAAACTTCATCAATGAAGCCAATTCATGCTAAATAGATTATTGCAGCTCTTGCAAATATGTTTGAAAGATCAGACCAAATTATCCATGACTGAGAATGCTGGCTTGTTTAATTCAACAGTTTCAGGTGTTATGTATATCAATATTTTTTTAATTCCTGAAACATGACTTTAGCTAATTTTTATCATTTTTATTCATGGCTGTAAAGCATACAGAACATCTTTAGTTAAATTTTGTATACATGACACAAGTATCTTAAGAACATGGTAGTTACATAGGATCTATAAACAGATTCTTATATATATGTTGACAATTATTAATGATAATCTTAATAACAAGACTTACTGGCGCCTATGGCTTAATTTCTCGGTGGCAAATAGGATTTCAATGTTTCTAGAATAATTCTGTAACTTCCATTGGTTGGGTTAGGTCAAAGTGACCCAAAATGTGTAGTGTTTTATGTCCTGTGGGGTCTATTACTAAACACAGTTGTAATAGACAGTGTACATAAAGAGAGAACTGAGCAATCAGTTTCATTCCAATTTTGGAGTCATTCACATTTCTTGTGTTCCTGTTGTAAGCCTGCAGACATGTTTTATGTTGTACTTAGATATTATTCGAGTGGAAAAACATTTGTTTTGAGTGTTCAGTGAAAACAGAATATGCTCATTATTTGGACTATAATAATAGTCTGGAACTGTTATAAATTAATCAAAGGAATTCTGGACAATGCCATCTTGACAACATCATGGCCCTTGGATGAACAGTACATTTCTGTTTTTGAAATTTATAAGGAACCTGTCAATCATTTATGACTTTCATTCACCATTATAAGGACTGGTTTGGAATCACTTCATAATAGTGCAAGTTCCTCTCACATTTTCATTTATAACTTTGATAACTGAATTGTTTAAGTTTTACAAAAGGTATTGGTTTTGCTTTCCTTCTGCTACTTAGTTTGTGACCATAGAGTTGTAACACAGGATTATTTACTTGACAAACGTGTGTACCAGCTGATTAATATTGATACAACAGTGATTCCATAGTTTTGTTCGACGGTCAGTAAAGTGTAAGCGTCAATACCCTGCAGTAATTATTTAATATAGTGTTTGATAAGTAATTGTACTTCATGCAATAGTTCTAGTAATTTAGAACCAATATAGCTGTTTTTTTTTTGTTTTTAATTTGGATTTTAAGGGTTAAAATAAAACAAACACATTTAAAACACATCTTATTACCAGATTACAGAAATGATGCTGATTTATCAGACAGCTTGTAGATCTCTAGGAATGAAACTAAGAAATGGGGGCAGGTTATTATGTGTGACTAACTTTTCATCGGGCCTTAAATTTGTGGTTTGGGTGAAAGAATGCCATGAAAACTGGTACCCCATGAAAATTACAGTACCAGGATATGGCTCTCAAACTGAAACAGTCCTTTCCAAAAACCAATATTTAATGGTGGAAAGACTTTCAAATATAAAAATGGAACCCTGACAAGTAACCTTACACAATCAGTCCAGAAGATATGAAAGTAAGGGCGACTGACAAGTGTTTTATCAGTCTCTTCTGGCAGGATATCTTCATCATAAGGTACAAAACTGGCTTCCAAGTTGACACTTTTTGGAGGTCTTCCATATGATCTGTAAGAGAATAAAAAGTATATGATGTAATATTTTAATAAATAATGAAAATGCAAAAATAAGATTTATAAATTAGTGATAGTTTTTTGTGACTTTCTAAATAATTTACCACACAGTCTCCTTTATCAAAGGAAACACTCACATACATAGCTGCATACTAACCACACAGTAAAATGTACTTTGTAAAGAACCATAATGGGATGCTTGAATGTGTGTCTGCATACTTAATATAACACCTACAGTCAATTGTTTCTCCATCTTAAGCCTTCTTTTTATACCAAATATACAGGCAAGCTGAATTAGCAACTGCTATAAGACGAGTGTAATAACTGTTATGTATATGTAATTAAAGTGCTTGTGTGTTAGTTTTAAAATTCTTTTTTATTTTTGTTTCATTACATTTTATTGTATAGATTATTGCAGGGATTCGAAATTCTTTTTCAGTAATTCTGTTTATCTAAGACGTTAAATGTATTACATTAGTAATATGTTTAGTTTACCTTGGTCTGCGGTAGTGTAAGCGCTATGCTAATATGATTGGCTCTTTTCAAGGTCCTTTTCGGCCTACGTGTTAATCTGAATAAACAATGTTTTATTTTTAAATTTATTTTAGAGTGATAGTCTAGTTCTTAGATAGGGCTATGTGCAATTTGGCAAATATCTTATTGCATGTTTCAAGTGTTAGGAGACCTTGTAGTCTGTCTCGCGATAGCGGGATGATAATTTGGGTGAATATATAACCCTTTCTGAGCGCTTGTCAATCAGTTGTATTCTTGATATTTTATTGTTGAAACCAGATTGTTTTTGAAGTTCATTTGTTTTTGGAATTTAATAATTTATTCTCTAGAAAACCAAATGAGTGTATTGTTTTATAAATTCTGGGAGAAAGAAATTCAGTGAAAATTTATTCTGGAATTATTTCGAAACATAAACTGTGATTCAATTGAGGAATTGCTGATATTCGTACATGGACCACATCTGACGTCATCGCCTTCCATATTTGTACGTCATCAAGATTCGAACCTGGATTCTAATAGAACTATTTAGTGACAGGACTTGTATTTTTCATTCTTAGGATTAAATTTTGGATTATATTCACAAACTGTAAGTCCTATTTTCCAATTTTTACATTGTTTTCTAGGGAAATAAATTATTTTGTTAAAATTTACAAAGCTTGTTGACTTCACTCTTTTCTTCTGTTGCATTTGTACTAGCCTACACATAACATAATTCTCTTATATGAATTACAAATAAAAGGCTCAAAAGCATACAGCACTTTACACCAATGCATATTAGTTTGGTGATGAAAAAGTTTATTACATTTTAGAGTTTAATGCAGTTTGGAGTAAAATGGGTTTATTTTGGGAACTGCATTAGTTTGTACCATCGTTACATTATTACTTTGGCAATATTACTAAAAGTACACAATCTGTCTTTCTCACTCATTTTAGCCAGTTTGTATGCATTACAATATTTGGGAATTTTCAATGTCAAAAACAATTAATTTTGTTTTGTGGCTCTGTACTTCTGTATTCTTAAATATCTGCTAAGTAATCTGATAAAAAAAAAAGGGTAACTAGCTTCACAGTAGTCTAGTGAAGAATCTGGGGGGTAGAAAAATCAACTGCCTGCCTACCAAGGAGAACTTAAAATAAAAAAATGGTCAATCAAATGATTCAAACTCCAGTTAGACAACCAGCTTTAGATGGCAATGGTTTAAAATGTGTATGAAAAATAAATAATATGGTCTGTCCACATGAAATAACATTTTCACATAACCTGCAAGAAATACTATTCTTAAATTGGAATAATGGAACAAATATTTCTTTTCTATAAACTGGAACTATCATACAGATTTCAAATTGGATATCTAGATCATTTTGCTGGGAAATATGATTTTTCAATCTGGTTGTTCAGTGGGCAATCATGCTTTTTGAAAATTTGTTCTACCCATGAAAATCTATAAATACTACCTTCTCCATTCAGCTGGCTCCTTGGGCAGGCCTTGCAACACAATGGATCGAAGTGAAGAGAACAAGACCTGATTACCATGATCTAAAATCAAAATTAAATTGAATACTGTAGTTATTTATCTGTGATTTTTATGCTTGTTATTACCTTTTTAAACCTGAACAATTAATCATAGGTAACAAGAAATTATTATTGTCTTAATTACCTAAATTGGCTTAATTTTAATTAGAAGCAAGATCTCTAGACCAAAAATTAGATAACAAAACAGAATTATGATCTGTAAAGATTAATGGTATATAAAACTTATGATTTTTTTTAAATCAGATGACAAAAGATATTTCTTCTGATTATTCTCTAATTTCAGGTATTTACCATTTTATGCACGGGAAGATTTGTTTTGTTGGCTGTGGAGACTCAGAACACTGTGCAGCATACTCTCGCAATAAGATCCTTCATTATAATATGAGTTTTCTTACAAAGTGAGTATGGTCATGTATCCATTTCATTAAATGATAATAAAATTATATACATCATTTACTACCTTTTTAAGACCGTTTCACTATAATGTGGTACATTCTATGACTCTCATGGACAGCATTATAATGAGGGAACTGTATCATGCACTTCATTATAGGGCAGTCTCACTATAAAGATGGTATCCTCTATGATTCCAATGGATGGCATTATGAGTACTCTATCAGGTACTTCATTATAAGGCAGTCTCGCTATAAGGTCACAAATTCTATGGCTCTCATATATATCATTATAATGAGCACTGTATCAAGTACTTCATGATAAGGCAGTCTCACTATATGGTGATATACTATGTGCCTCTCATGCTCAATGTTATAATGAGCACTGAATCAGGTACAAGCCAATTTCACAATAAGGTGACATAGCACATGGCTGTCATGAACAGCATTATAATGAGTACTGGATCACACTGGCTGTGGATGCTAACATAACACCTCCATGATTACCAGTAAAATTTAATTCATGCAAGGTGAAGTTCATGCAGAATGAATGTAATTCAAAACATATGGGCTGATTACCACTTGGGTTTGTTACTTATACTTAATATTGTAACATTTAAAATCCACGCTAATAAACTCACTGGCTTTTACTTCAATTGTACACTGTAACAATTATGCATCAATAACTTTTGAAAATTTTAAACAATCAGCAAATTTGCAAAGATTTGTCTTTACAAACACTGATTTTCTATACTGAACCATGTACTACTATTAAATAAAAGTGCAATCAAATGATCATTAAGGTACATCATAAAATAGATAAAACTGTATCTTTTCTGTTCATATAGGTTTTGTGCAAATTAAACCACTGATGATATTAAAAATTATCTTTAAATTGGATCAAAATTCCACAGAGAGATGAGTCACCTTGAGTTGATTTGAAAATACAGGGGACCTGTTTGCAGTTTTAAATATCCATTTGGCCAGAGACAATTGAATGTGGTAAAAAAAAAGAGAAAAAAACTTTGGTATAAGCTTAAATAAAATGAAACTGTCCCCTCCAATGTTTATAATGATATCCACCCACTATCAAACTGAAGTTAAAGTTTCCTCTGACCTTTCCCACCCTGTATTCATATTAGGAGAGGTCAAAGCATATTCCTGATGGAGAACATGAAATTTAATGAATTTATGTTGTAGTGGTATGGGCTAAGAAAATTAAATGGGGCTGAAAGTAGCAGTGGTCCGAATGAGGTAATTTTTAACAGAGACCTGCTGATTTTCCAACCTGAAGTCAGTTGGACCAGCCAGTTTGAAAAATTCTTCAGCATAACATCATCCAATATTTCCTTAATAAAACAAATTGCATATTTTAGGCATTCAGATTTGTAATATATTGATCACTAGTTTGTACATGATCAGGGGTCACACTACCAGGTGAAGTGGGTGACTAAGTCGCCTAAAAAATGTAAACTTGCCTTCTTCTGTTTGGAAAGCGAAAACAACTTCGCCCTGTGATTTTTTTTTAGAGATAGATTGACTGAACATACTTTTTGAGATTCCCCCTTGCCTTAGCCAGGTTAGTTCTAGTATTGTGTTGTAGCGAAATATATTCATCAAGCTATCAGTAGCTAGACCTAGTTTTGATATCAATAATTCAATTATGCCGAAAAACAAACTCTTGCACATTCACAGGCATGTGTTTTGATAGCCAATTGACCATTCACCCTTTCCCGAGTAAGTTAGCTGCAGTATCACTGCCCGATTTCCACGTTATCCCTCGATGATAAAACATACAAACTTGTGTTTCGAAACTTTAACAATAGTCTGTAAATAGCAATTTGTGTATTAAGATCAGAATCAGTGATCTGGATATTTTAAATGCCTCTTGTACTCTACTTCATCATAAAATTAGTTTGAAACTGTCAGTGAACCAGTAACAGGGAAATAATGGCAGACATCGCTATGTCTGGGAAGTACCAGTTTATTAAATTGTCTGTTTTTCGTAAATCATCGGGCAAATATACTCAGAAAAATATACAATTCATAGAAAGCAAAGTCTAGGTATTATGTTATTTAAGATTTCACTTTAAAAAATGCAATTATGTATATCAGAAATGTATGGGACAATGCAATGTTGTGGAATTTGCATGAATGGAGAAGTGTTGTAAGGTCAAAGTTGTTTTCTGACCACTCGTATTTGTAAAAATATGGAAAAAAAGCAGATACTGTTTAACCTGTGTCAAAAATTACTACAAGTACATAGACAAATAAATAAACCATAAATTTGCAATCCTATCAATGGACCGTTGTAATGAAGCAAAGTGAGCGATTACACATTACAAAAACCCCTCCTTCTAAAAATAGATGTACTCACGTCTGCGTTGATTCGGTTGGAAAGAAGGGTTTAGTTCATATATCAACTATGAAGGAGCCATGTCTGTAATATTATGCATTTTAGTGTGTTATATATGAATAGTTACGGTAATGTTTTACACGCAACAAAGAAATGAGGAAGAACAGTATGATTTGAAGAAACATGTGCATTAGCCCTCATGTACATGGTACAGGGATTGTTTCAAACGTGTTTATAAATTTTTGAAAGAAGTGCCATTACTGAGAAAAAATATTAAAAAAATAAAGAAAATTTAAAAAAATTGATTAAGGGTAGTTGATTAAGCATCTTTACTAACTTGAATTTACAATAATATAATCTGGTTACTCAGTTAAAATTTGTTACAATGTAGTTTCTATTCGTATTTAGAGTCATATGACCAAAATAACTCAGATAATTTTCAATCTGAAAATAAAGTATTGCTTAAATCCAATGTTAAATGCAAATATGCATACTGGGAAACAGAGGGCATGATTCAAATAAGAGAACACACATTATATATATATATATATATATATATATATATATATATATATATATATATATATAGATATATATTGTGTTTCTTGCTTCGCATCCACTTCTCCCTGTTGAGCTCTTACTTCTCCCTGTTCTGTCCAAAAGGAGAAGTCACTTCTCCCTAAAATTCAAGTCTAGCTTGGCCCCTGCATGATCATGTGTTTTATGAATATATAAAAAACTGCTTTCCAAAATAGTTATTGAAAAACTCAAGGAAGCTCCTAGCCAGCTTTCTCACATAGCCATGTTGGCCAGGTCAAGACTAGAACCCAACTGAACTGAGGTGGGATGTGAGTTATCTGTAAACTTGAGCACCTCAGACCATTCAACTATATGTGGCTCCAAAAGTTGCTGGGTAATTAACTCAGGATAAGTCTATTCAAGTTCGGTTTTCCACATCATTGTTGTTGAAAATTACTGTTCAATCAAGGTCATGATTGATTTGCAGTCAAAATCATAATATTAAACAATTGTTCTATTTGAATTGCCATTACCTAAACAAATCACAATGCATAACATGTAAATGAAGGAAGCATCACCCCAAGAAGAGTAACATGTGGAATTCCAAGCGATATAGTCCTTGCTAGATGGTCTCCATGTATTACTCTTACCTTGGAGTGATGCTGCCTTCTACGCATGAGTCAGCAATTTTAAAAAATGTCAATAGACAATGGAGAAACAGGTGTTCTTTTCTGAGAGGGATTAATACTAAGGGGGAAAAAAAGTGTTCTAAAGGATTTAATGATATGGGATTTTACTTAGTATCCGCATAAAAAGGTCAGCCGAAATAAATTTATTAATTACTAGAGAACGGCAGATAGTCCGAAAGTATTTCTGCGGAAAGATCCATTATGAAATACTGCCTCGCCCTGGTCTCCTACAAATAATGTCAGAAAGAAAAGAAAAAAAAGCAGAGATCTACTTGTTGGTCCACCATGCCGCTACCGCTTGGTAAATTATGTTTCTGAAAGGGAATAAGATCTGATCTCAGGCCCCAATATAACTTTTCAAATATTTAAACCGGGGTGTGAAAGTTCGGACTAAAGTTTAGTCTAAACTTGGAATACCCTGCTGTATAGACCCAGAACACTGTACTGTGTCGAGATTTTCGACCGTGTTAAGGTTCTAAAAACGGCAAACTGGCAAGTGCATTTCTGTTTATGAATTGCAATTTTTAAAAATGTTACATGTAACAATAGGCTTAGATTCCATGGTGTTTCATTTCTTAAGTTGCAGCAAGATTCTTCTTCCACCTCTTCCACAGATGCAAAGCTGTGATGTTGATATTATATTCATGGGAAATTCGTAACCTTAATTAATATTAGTTTATGATCAGTCTCGATTTTTTAATAAGTAAATGCGTTTATAGTATGTAAATAAATATGTAAAAGAAAAACTTGATTTTAAATTTCCTATATCTCAATTATCAGTATTTACGAATATATGGCTATTAGTACACAATTGCAAGTATGGCGGATGACTTAGAAAATGAGTGGTGGTTACAAGGTGTTAATTTAGTTACATTTGAATTGTATGCCCACTGTCTACATAAAAATCACTCAAAAACAATAACTCCATACACTTTAAGCATTTTAAACACAGATTAGCCCAATTAAATTGGTCTAATGAAGGATGTGTTACCTAATTGAGGGAGGGTACTTAATTTCGTGAACCTTGTTTTTTGGCCGAAGATAGAGGCTATTCGTACGGCCGTCATGTGGCCACTCTTGGAAAGACTATTTGCACGGGTGTCGTGTGGCCACTCTTGGAAAGACTATTTGCACGGCCGTCGTGTGACCACTTTCGAAAAGACTGTTCGCACGGCCGCCTGTTGCATAATTTACTTGAAGCAGCTGTTCGTATGTCTGCCACGTACTTGATCTTCCGTTTCTTTTTTCACGAGATTATAGACAAAATTGATACAATATTGCACTCTTACTGCTTAATCTTCTGCATTAACACGAAAGTTTCTATTACCAATCAGATCCATAATTTCGTGTAAAACAAATTACCCACAATGCATTTGTAAGAAGTAAAGATGCCAATTGGTACTCGGCTATTCGCCTGTTGATAATAACTCGGGTAATAAACTGGACAACCGGGTATCCCTTTAAAAAAGTTTCCAAGTTCAGATGGAGACACAGAATAATGATTACAGTTCGAGGTTCACGTCTTGTGTGCATTTATTCATCATCACATGGGCTCGTATCGTTGCTTACAATTTACATGTCGTACATGTACTATATAATAATAATAATAATAATAATAATAATACAAGCCAGGACATGTCTCTCCTTTCTTGCGTGACCTATTTAATATTCAATGTTGATATTTCAAGCTAGATTTTACATGGCTTAATAAATTTGGTACCGATGTTAGCTCAGACATTCAACTTTGGATGCCTGTCCAAAGTTTGGCTTACTATCATACTTTTAAGGAATGCCAGACCATTTGCCACACTACCGCTCAACATTGTCAGGATTGCACCTGCTTAATGTACTAGGTGCAACTTGCTGAATGGAATACTGCCCCTTCATTGGCCAAAGGAAGATGACATACTAAACCTATTTACAACTTATTTTTGTATTATTATATAGTACATATATGACTATCACTAAATTGGAAACAATTATACAAGCTCCTGTGTTCATCATTATACCTCTGTCTAAATTCCTTATTTTCCATTTATAGTATGTACCTGAAACAGTTCCAAGATAACAGACAGGTTTCTTTAATGTGAAACCACGTGTCACAGATTCATTCTATTTTGCTATGACATATGTAGCGGACCAGTCAAAATTGAAAATAAATGGCACCAGATATTGTAATAAACAGGTTTTATTGATGTGACTGATAGATGTTATATGACTGAAAAATGTTAGAGGAGAGGAATTTTGTTAAACTTAAAAACATGTTGCATCCAGAAAAGGACAAATCAATAGCACTTTAAAAATGTTGAAATAAGAATTTGACATTGATGGAATACAACAGTCATCATTTGTGGACTTTACAACTATTTGCAAATGTTAATGAAGATATGTGTAGTCTAGTTAAAGTGAGTGTTATGCATAAATAATTTATCAGTTTCTTTTGTGTCATTATTTTTGTACTAACTGCTTATCCACATGAATTTAGCCAATCTGTGACAAAAATTTTAACTGCAGATCCAGGTAAGTAGCAATCATAAATGTGCAATTTTCATACAGTTTTCTTAAATTATAGCATATAATATATAGATTAATCTTTTTATGCTCATATTACACCTTTTTGCCACTTACATTAGAAAATACGCTTATGCCTCTCTTGGGGGTTGGCATGTGTGAACCTATAACAAAGCAGTTCAGATTCACATTTATTACAATTTCCCTTTGATTGGGTAACCGATTGTTAGGATTGACAGGTACCCGGTAGAAGTTTCCTAAAATTTTGACATCACTAGTAAACTGCCCATTCATCCTAACTAGATGGTCAGAAAAGCAAGTACACAATAGAGCATACATTCACCATATTCTTATGTGTTACACTTACCATGATGATTTGTGTGAAATGATTGTTTTAATTAGTAATGAGCTACAAAGAATACTCCTTAATTATTGGTTTTTGGAAGTGAAAGTAGCTTTAAAACAATTAAATCATACTATTCAAGATTCTTCTCTTGAAATTGTCACATCAAACAACATTTATAAGTTTCATGGGGATGGAAATGGTTGGGATTTCCCTCTACAGCAGATATATTTTAATCAGCTTTTTGCTTTTATTTAAATTTGGATACAATAATCAGAATATTTCTGACTCATCCATAATGCATTTACTTATTGCCATGCAGATAGTTTTTCTGTTCTGGCCACAGGGTGGCCATGCAAATAGTCTTTTCGAAAGGAGCCATATGGCAGCCATGCTGATAGACACATCATATGCCAACAGTGACTAAAAATTCATATACCATTTTATGAAACTGTGGAGGAGGCTTTTTCACAGTAAGTAACACATAGAATGTTCTTTTAGTCTCATTTCATTTTGAGAATCAATTAAATTAACAGCAATCAGCAATGAAACATTACCATTGGTGGCAATTTGTTTCACTGCTAGATCATTTAGCCAGTTGAGTGACAACAAAGAAATACCAAGATATTATACAGCGATCTAAATCAATTGAAAAGCCTCATTGATGAGTACTGAAAATTACTGTAAAACTATTAATGTGCAAAACAAATATAACAGAGGTATCTGCATATACTTCTGTTGTAATGGCAGGGGATACCATGTGTAATAGTCTAAGTTTCATCTGACCCTTCCCACGCCATGTGAAATAATATCACATTTATTTTGGGTGCTGGGCCAGTATACACCAGCATTTTAAACAGTTGGAATTCACCTACACCTCCTGTAAATTCTTTTAAGGAGTTGTATCTTGCCTGTCAACAAATTAACGACATAATGAATGTTATGGCTTTGTGTACAGTCTACTGTCAGATGTTAGTGTTTTTTTAAATGAGGATGTGAAAACATTTCCGACTTTAATTGCTCATAAATATTACTTACATAAATTCATGTGCTGCAGTAATAATAAAGACAGTTTTGACATAAAATATGTGTTTGATAATTATTAATTTCCTCTGTCTTTTCCGAAAACATTACAAACTTTAACAGTTGCACATGGTATTCAGTTTGCACATAGCACACTTACTATTATGTTGTCAAAAACCATCATGGAACCAATCAGAGGTTGTTTACTGTTGATCAGGGTGCTTGCTAAAGATGTGCAGAAGGATGTTACATGAATCGGTAAGTTACATGATACGTGACAAAATAAGAGAATTCTATAAACGGGTAGCAAATAGACTTAACATAAGTTGTTTATCTTTAATTACAAATTATGTTATGACCAATAAGATGAAAGAATTCAGCAATGAAACACCAGCATTATGCTGGCACTCATGAGACAGTCGTTTATGATTCATATTGAAAACCAGCCTCACATAAGATTTACAGACTAGAAGTGTTCATCCATGTTATGTTGTTGTGCATAAATAACTGTAATGTTAATAAACATAACTGAAATTCTATACCACATTTTCCTATTGAGATGCCTGAAAGTTGCGTTAATATTGACATCTGGTCTTGTTGCAGTACAATTAACAAATTTTTGTCTGACCAACCTGTGAGCAAATCATGTGACATGGATTGTATGGCAGTCATAAAACTTAATTACTGTTTCGTGATTCTTGTGTATTGTTTTTTTAAGATGGCACTAATATGCACCTAATTAAACTGAAATACTGCATTTCCATTTAAAAATTGTGTATTATTTGATTACTTCTAATTAACATGTGCATCTTGTGTAACATATATGGAACAGAATTGGCAGCCATAGTTACGTGATTTTTGTCTTTTATCTAGGAAAGTTACACAATATATAACATCGCTTTGCTTAAAGTAAGATTTTGAAAGAATTTACATTCATTGAGTACTGTCAAATGACTTTATAGCAACAACAGCATCAGATGAACAATAAGGACCAAAAAGTTCCTTTGACATCAAGTGCTTAGTTCAGAAGCCTCCCTTAGCAAGTTGGCATGCCACTGAGCATATATAAAAGCCAGGCAGTGCATAAAGAATTAGTATTATTTATTGCAAATGAAAATAATGCAACAAAATATAAATCTTGGACTATATCAGTATTTTAAAGTACACATGTACTAATACATTACAGACCCAACATGCTAAATAATTAACACATTGTACATGAATATTGATATATTGATGTTTTTAGATTACATCCAAATTACCATTGGCAGCCAAATTTTTCAAGAAAGTTGGCAAATTAATGGGCAATGAAGAAGCTGAATACAAAATATCAACAGATGTGGTGTAGCTACTTCCAGCACCAAACCTATCAATCACTGCCTCCCAAATATTTTATGAATTTTAGGTAGAGAAATAAAAAAAATTTGTCCGTCCTTGTTACATGAGTAACATTTTCTACCCTAATAAAGTTTTAATACCAAATTTAATGGAACATGAAACAATGAGGTATCTTTTGCTGTTTTGTGCTAATTGCAAATGGTCACTAACATCTTAAAAAATATTAAGGAAATGTTTCGCATGAAAATATTTGTAAATTCTTAATGTAATGTTTGCAGTTATTACTTGATGGATTAGGAGTACATGATAAATGGACACATTTTATATTCATCTTAACTATACAGATGCTGCTGCTGATGCTGCTTTTATTCATCATGTAGTTGTAATAGATTTATATTAATTATTATCCAGATAATAAATGAAATCATCAGTTAAGTATCTAATTTGTCCATCCTGTTATATAAGTTACAAGTTCATGACAAGCTATATTTGGAAAGGAAAACTGACAGTTATCTTCCAACAAATATTTTACAGAAGACTGGATACTAGAGTATTGATCCATAACAAATTTGATGTGATAAGCGTTTAAAGTTTGGGGTATTTGTCCCACAGGATTCGCTGAAGAGCATATTGTTAATCTTACACACTCAATTTCTGGGAAGTTAAATCATCTTCCTATCGATTTCATGCAGCTAGGGCTTGATGTAAAGTCATTTAAGTTTGTTAGACCCGCTAGTAAAGTAAGCAGCTACCCTAGACTGACTTGGCAGTGTTGGCAAATTTCAGATTTTCAATTGGCAATTCACTCTGACCCCAAACCCCAATATAAATGTCGAAGTATCTAACAGGGGGGTGCAGAGGGTTAAAGGAAACATGGAATATGTGTCTGTCATTATTGGGACCAAAACCTGGTTTGTCTCTTTCACATGTGCATATACCACTAGATTTAAAGGTCTAGCTAAGCTGGTTAGTAAGTGGTCTTGTTTACATAGGTCATGGGTCATGCTACCAGGTGAAGTGGGTGACTAAATCACCGAAAAAATTTAAACATTGCCGTTTTCTATTAGGAAAGTGAAAAACTATTTTGCCCTAACATTACCTTTTTAGAGCTACACTGAGTGAAGGTAAATGTGGATTTTGAGATGTTCCCCAACCCAGCTAAGTAACTAGTGTTAAGCCCCAGGTGAAAGGGATTGCATGTTTCCTTTGTAGATGTTTATGTCAATTGCACTGACAAAACAAACTCTTGCACATTCACAGGCATGTGTTTTTATAGCTGATTGACCATGAACTCATCCCCCTGCAAGGTATAGCTGCCCAGTTTCCACAAGTCAGCATCTGATGGTGAAAATCTAACTTTTATTTCAAAACTAAATCATTTATTAAATGTAAATAATAATTTGTGTTTTATTGATAGAATTGGTGAAAGCACTTTCTGATCATATATTTTGAAGATTTAAGCTGCTGTGCTTGGATTATTTTCTTCATAAAATCAGTTTGAAATGGTAAGTGAACCTGCCAAGGGGTAGTAATGGTGGACATCACTGTGTCTTTGACGTATGTCTTCATTAGACTGTTTCTTTTCATAATTTGTTGGACACATAAATTTAAGGAAGTTATACAATTCATAAAAATTAAAGTAACTATTATGTGAATAATGATTTAGTCTAAAAGTAAAAATTGGTTTTTCAGAAACATATGGGACAATGCTATGTTGTAGAATTAATAAGCACTGTAATTTAAGGACAAGGTTGTTCTATTGCATCATTCATTCTTGTGAAATATAAGAAAAAGTAGCAAAGAAAAAATATCCAGCAGTACATGGTACTGTTATGGGTACGTAGACAACTATTAAAATCATAAATTTTGAATTCTATCTTGGGATTGATTTAACTAGCTGGAAAGTGAGTTGTCATATGAAGAAATCTAAATCTTAATACAATATGGCCTATCCACCTCCAGCTACATTTTTTTAATATAAGTATATGTCAGTATGCGTTATGCAAGAGTTTAACATTGATCTGTGAACACTGATAGTAACTTCAAGAGTTAGTGTGTTTACAGTTTAAATGTATAATTAACTATTATTCATCTGTAATTTCTATGTACATGACTAATGTATGTGAATATGTATGTGGAATTATGGGTAGAGATTGATTGCACTCTGTATATATGTTTGATGGCCTAAAGGTAGATTGTTTCTGTTTTGTAACGAATTGAGTTACCCTCATTAAATAAAGTCTTTATTATTATTATTATTATTATTATTATGATTAAGTTGTGTTTTATGTTATTAAATCTTCCCTGCAAATGATGATACATCAATTAGTATATATTGTTTTTCTTTTCTTTCAAATTAAGGGGAAGTAAAGACAGGTGACAGTGAAGATGAAAAATCAGAAACAGACCAGACACTGTTGCAAGATATTGATATTGGGATGGAAAAGAAGAAAAAGAAAAGGAAAAAGAAGGTACTGAAAGAATTACAATAAGAGACTAGCAGGTGCACACATATTTGTTTGTGTTTAGTATAAGAAGACTGTTCATGTCATAGTTTTCCACGCTAGTAGAATGTGATTCTTTTGGGTCTATTCTAAGTCTAATTTATATGAAGACATTATGCAACAAAAAAAGGGAAGAATAAGTGGTCTACACATTTTTTTATTATTCTGTAGAATTTAACTTTCATTTGATACTGCATAGCCAATGTTTTGCTGATGTGAAATTAAATCGATCATATACATACCTACATACATATTTACATACATACATACAGACAAGCAGATAGACAGACAGACAGAGTTATTTCAGATAAACCAAATCTTTTGACTTGAATAAATGAAGTTTCTACTCCAGTACCTTTTTTCACTTTGATTTCTGTATCTCCAATTCTTGCCTTTATTTCGATAAAACTTGGTATGTGTGTAGATCATGAGGGTGTCACAAAGGTCAAAGTCACCTTTTCACAATGCCTGTACTATTCATGGAACAAAGTATATGTTTCTAAGTACCTGCATTCAGGTGAGCTCTACTATCTTATCACTTCACCTCATGTTATTAATGAAGTTAACCAAAGCTATGAACAAACCTATTTTGAGAAATTTAATTGACTTCATTTATTAATTGCTCTTTATGTCCTTTTTTTAAGCACACAATCACCCAAGAACTGAAACAAAAAGGAGATGCTCCCGCTACACCATCAGATGTTAAGGCTGCTTTGGAGAGATTCTTTGAAGGAAAGCTTTCTCCAGTAGAGTTGGATGAACTTCAGTTGAGTGAAGGTGTTTAAAAAATAGTAATTTTCACTTTTCATTAAATATCATCTATAATTTTAGATAAAAGTTCTGGTTTTCCCGGAAGCTTTCTGGTGTCGCCTCAGATTTAGACTTCATGAATGCATTCTGGTGTTTCCAATGACCCCACACTACCACAGAATAGTGGATTTCCTAATGTTCACTCTTTTTGCTTTGCAGTACAAACTGATTAGCCTTTCTTTCCCAAATTTGAAAGAATTCACTACAGAAAGACTACAATGTACCAAATTTACTTAAACGATGTTAACAGTAATGAAATTTGATGATGGATTTTATTAATATCAAGCTAGTTGAGTGAAAAAAAAATCATAAATACATTTGATTTTTATAAGCTAATCTATTGGTCTTCGTTTTTCTTTTACTGTGTATGGGGAATTTCTGTGGGTTTTTAAAAATTTTAAAACATTTTTCTAATTTAGACAAGGTCATGAATATCAGGAAGATTAAACAACTCTAAAATTTTGCCATGTACAGTATGTCAGTACAATAAACTTTAATTTGCTTGAGATATACCCATATTTTTTCCACAAGAGATGATGGGGTATGGCATACAGATCCTGAAAGCAGGTAGTTTGACCAAATATGTACTTTGTTTGCATTTAATTTGTGCTTCATTTGCATTTTAAAAGCATTTGAAATTCATTTCGTTTGCATTACATTTAAATTTGCATTGTAGCTATCATCTCATCATTTTGCATTTATAGTCTTCTTCTGTTTGCTTCCTTTATATTTTGTTTGTTTGAAATGAAATAGAAATACCTTTACCAAAGTAATATTTTCCATTTTTAAAATAGCAAATGCATAAAATGCAAAGATAGCATTGAATTTACAATAAATAAAAATATAACCACAACAATAATAAAAGTAAAAATTTTACATTTCCATCAGATTAAAATTGTATAAATACACCACTGTTGATGATATACATTCTCCAACACTTTCTGTGAACTATTGTAACATAGCCCAGGACTGATATTTAATGAATCATAGAACTTTCCCTTGCGAGGTTTGAGCTTAACCAAAATTAAGACAGCATAAATATTGCAGCAAAACTAAAAGATACATAAAATAAACATTGGGGTGTATTCTTGAAACTGTGTTATATTTATTTTACAAATCAGCAGCTTATTTTGTTTTCTTTGTTTTCTTTTTTCTTTTTTCACACATTAGAAACTTATGTCAATAATTCAAGTTATAAAAAGATGATAATAGTACATATTAATATGACACTTTATAATTGACAAAACATACACAAAACAATCTTTGACAAGTTGGCTTTGGAAAGTCAGCAAGGTTGACACATTTCATTGACTAGAATGTCATTCAGGCAGTTTCATGAGCCTGCATACTGATCAGAAACTGCTGTGGTGACCTAGTGATTAGAGTGTCTGCTCAGATATGGGAGGTCATGGGTTTAAACCTTGACCAAGTCATACCAAAGACTTATACAAATGCACTAACAGTTGCCTCACTAGGCACTCAGCATTAAGAGGTTAGTGTTAGGACTGGTCAGTCTGGTGTCAGGATACTGTGAGTAGGTGGGACATCATACTTCATGTCTGCGGCACAATACCCCAGTGCTAGACATCATGATAAACTGCCACACTGAAAGACATTGTAGCGAAATGACTGAATTATTGTTAAAGCTATGTTAAAAATCCAAATCACACACACACACAGACTACAAAGTGGAAGTGACAGATTTTGACTGTATAATGTGAAATCAAGGCGTGATATTTTATTGAAACGGGGGGAATTTATGTGATAATCATGAAGTACAGATAGATGCAAAAAAAAAGGTGCTAATATAAATACTGTGGCAAGATTGTAGAATATAATAGTTGTACAACATAAAGCATTCTGAACTGAGCACAACCTCCCTACCTCTTTGTTTTTTACTTGCCCATGGACAAGTACCTTGCAGATTTGAGCTTTCCTGAGCCAGGTTTGAGCTCGTCCTGGGTATCAGTTAAGTGGATTTGTCTAGCCCTGAGTACTTCTTCATTTTAATGATATCCATTGGAACTGTAGAGTACCTTTCCTTATAATGAAGTGCATTTAAGAGTTTAACGTTGTTGTTTTCTGAGTTGATCATGGTATAAATTGTCAGTTGCCAAATCACACAGTAAATAATGCCTGAAGCTGTGTTAGTTGGCAAAGGACAGTTTATACTACAATAAACTCAGAAAAAAAACCGTTAAACTCCTATAATTTGCAATTATTTATAATTTTATATATTTTTTTATTGTTATTTTATTTTTGTAAAGATATTTCCTATCAGTTTCAGATGCTGTTTAAGCATATGAATTCTTGTTGAGGCATCTGCAATGTAGCTATTTATAGAACAGGGAATTCTCTATCTGCAACATAATAGCTACCTCAATATCAAACAAAAAATTCTACCATTGGTAGGTGATCTAAGGTTTTGAACATTCCACAGAATGGTCTTAATCTTTTATCTAACTTGGCATATGTTGTCTGAGTAGAAGTTCAATATTGAAAGCAAAGTCTGTGTTCTTTTTTGGCATACGAATGACTCTTGGATTTGATGTTATCATGAGTTCATTGTTACTTGTGGATTGTTATTGTCCAGACATGTGAGTAACCAATTTTCACGTCTTTAAATATATTTTTGTGTTGATTAACAGTTTAGTTTACCTACAGGGGCTACTTACAAATGAAATTAAGACTATCAGTAAATGGTTATAGTGATGGGGATCCAATAGTCAAAAGTTGCAAGACATCGACACTGATAGTTATGAAGGAGGGGGTGTAGCGGATCTCCCACCCACCCCACATCGTAACTATAAAGGTCAGCATCTTAATGTGAATCCAGTTGTTATAATGTTAGTCATTGAACCCCACTCCTCCCAATCCCTATATCCATTTACCTATAGTTTTAAATTCATTTGTAATGAGTTGCAGTGAAAGTGTTCTTGGCAGATTTTGAGTTTCCTAGCTTTTCTTTTTCAAATCTAGTTGGCCGAGTGGTCTAAAGCGCTTTCCGTTACGGATCACTGCCATCTCACCTCTGTCTGCATGGGTTGGAGTCTCGGACTCGGCCAATGTAGGTATGTGAGAAAGCTTGCCAGTAGCTTCTCGTGGGTTGGTGGTTCTTTCCGGGGTTTTCCCGGGTTTTTCCTCCACCATTAATACTGGCCACCATGTATAGCCTATCATGTGCTGAAAAATGGCATTAAACCCCACAACAATAACAACAACAACAACAACAAATATAGTCAGGGCTTTTCAGTAAAACAGACCTGGGACCCAGGGAAGGCACTTTTGATGTGGGGTACTCACCCATAGATGCAATTTAGAATTTTCTTGTCATTTTAATATGAACTCTATGAAACTAAAGTACCCTGGCATATATTTAAAAAAATTGCCTTCCCTGGGTACCATGTGTGTTTAAATGGAACAGCCCTCAAATAATGAATCACTTATATTCAGAAAAACAGATGTGTAATTTGACTCTGTCAGATCAGTTTATTCTATTTTTGAATAAAATATAAACCCACCATTTTTATTCCATTTTAAAGGCATGCAGTGAGCATGCCTTCCAGTTCAGTGTTTACGTTAGTTACTTTGCACGTGACTCTATTTATAAAAGTGAGTATAAAGTAGTTCTCCGTACAGTTTGTACAGAAATAAATGCAATTGGGTCTGATCACCTGATTATGTTCTAACCAATGGAAATCTTCCTTTTGTTTATCAACTGATGCAACTGCAGTTATAATAAACATAATTTTACAACAACTGAACAGAATGAAATTCCTGATTGTATTTGCCCTATAACAGAAACCATGTTATAATGGTGAGAGAGTGCTGTATGATCAAGACATAGCGACAGTTTGATCAAGCCTGCCTTCACAAATTGCCTCCCTTTGTGAACTTTAGCTGGTTACAACAAAATGAAATATGTTGCTTCCAGGTCAGTTGATCAGAAAGCAGATATATATTTGTCATTTATTTAACTTAGTTATAAATTGCAACTAATTCATTGATATTTAAAATTTAAACAAATTCATCAAGAGTTGCATATCTTTCAATTGCTGTGCCTAACACCAATTGGCATATTTAAAGTTAGTTGAGAAGATTTAGTCCTACTTGTGGAGTTGTCCAAGCCTACATATGCAGCATTCCTCTACGGCCAAATTGTTCTTAAACAAATTGGCATTACTGTGTATACCTGGGGTGGTTCTATCATCAAAAAATTCGGGTATTACACAAATTGAAGATTATTAGATATACTTTCTTTATTCATTCTAGACTTAAGATGGTTTCAGTAAAGTCTGTTTTTGATAAATTCTGTCCGAAAAAAATCTTGATAGATACAGGATGTGACAGATTCATGGTTTCTTTTCCTGTTATGAAATTTATACTGATAAAATGACAATCTTTTTTTATTGCAGATGATCATTTTTACAGTCAAAACAACTCTTCACAGGGTTTTGCTGTAGCCTATTTAAAATCTATCCTTCCAAAGTGGAAGAAAATTAAAAGAGATGCCTCTACCAGCCCAGGGTCTCCAGTTCTACTTGTATTAACATCATCTGCCTTACGTGCAGTGCAGTTGAATAGGTACTGTAAATCATTGTATTTTAGGATCATAAGATTTTTTTGACAGGCCAGTAAATTCAACATATTGACAGCAGGGTTCAGTTTAGGATTAGACTCAATCAATATTTTATAAGAGGATACAATTGATCAGGTTATGGCCAATCAATTGCACATTGCTAACAGTTGATCAGAATATGGTTGATGATCTGCACATTGCTTATGGCTGAATAGATCATGGTTGATCAGTTGAACGTTACTTCCAGTTGATCAGATTATGGTTGATCAGATGTACATTCCTTACATTTGATCTGACTGTGATTGATCAGTTGAACCATGCTAATAGTTGATCAGAATATGATTGATTATGGTTGATCAGAATATGGTTGATTAGCTGCACCTTGATTAAGGTTGATCAGAATATGGTTGATTAGTTGCACATTGGTTATGGTTGATCAGAATATGGTTGATTAGTTGTACATTGGTTATGGCTTATTAGATTATGGTTAATGTTACTTACAGTTGATCAGAATGTGGTTGATCAGTTGTTCATTTGATCATATTATGGTTGATCAGTTGCACAATGCTTGCATTACTTTCAAAATAATTGAGAAAGGAAAGAGAAGTATAAGTAATATTACTTTTCTGTTCTGTATCTTTGTGCTGCTTTATGTGACTTCAGTTAGATTAAAAGCTGTTTATTGACATTAGGACTTTACCTAGTATGCTGAATGAAGCAGCACTGTATGGTTGCATTAATAATTTTCACCTTGTTTAATTACTTTTCAGAGGCACAAATGGCACAAAGTAGCATCCTAGATTGTACCCTGGACAATCCAAAATGTTTTGTGAATTACTGATGAATAATCTAGAATTTAATATATAGGTGTTCTGAGGCTTTTTGTTACTCGCCAAGTTTTATTTGGACTGGTTAACATATATAAATCTGGATTACCACCGAAATATAATTAAACAAAAGTGCCTTAACACATCCATTACATTTTCATCTAGAACAGTTGTGAATGGCAATATATTTACTGTGATTGCATAATTTAGCACAAGTGATGATTTTACAAAGTTGGCTTCCTTTCTAAATGTTCAAAAAATCGTGCACTTGAGAAAATTGTGTAATTTATTGAATATTGTTAAAGATCAGAATCTTTGTTCATGCTTTGCAAAGTGTCAAAAACACATCATTTGGATAAGTTTTCAAGATAAAGTGTGATGTGCAATAATTCACTTTAATAAATTCCAATCACACATAATTGCAAGGCAATCAGATTTATGTATTTTTTGTGCTATGATGAATTTAAGACTGAATGGATTTATGTGTACCTTTTCCAAAGTCAAATCAGGATATATGGTATATTTTTTCATCCCTTATATGCCACTACTTTATCTGTCTGCCCTATTTGCAGATATTTAAAGTCAGGAATTTGTGCTATTATGCTGAACATTGATGCAAATTTGGAAGCATACACCCTGTGAATTTCAATCACAGTACTGCAGCAGAAGGAGATGGTGACAATCCAAATATCATTAACCTTTTCCATTGCATTGTTTCTGGTACACTCTACAAGTAGCAAATTTCAAAGCAGTCAAATTTATATGTATTTCTAAAATTATTTTAAGCTTATTTTCCAAGTTTGACAGATAAGGCAGTATAATAATCTTTTTCTAGGTTTTCCAAGAAATAGCCAGATGGTTCATAAGGGAAAGTAAGATATTGTGACACTTGCCTTTGTGGACACCTTTATATAAAACACACCTGTTAAAAAACACTTATCTGACCCCCTTTTTTAATCTAATATAATTCACCTGAATATAATTTTGTCTTGTAGACAAATAGAGGTGTTTAAAGGAGAGGACTGCAAATGTGCAAAGCTGTTTGCAAAACATATGAAGGTATGTATGATGTTTGTATCATGATACATGTGATTTCTAGTTTAGAATTTTAATGGTGCATGAAAAATGGTAATTGAGATTTAGGATTTTTAAGTGCTTGTGTTATGGGAAATAGCAGAAACTTGTTTTTTTACTACTGTGTATCTGGACCTGACCTCCTCCTTCAGTGCCATTTTTTCGGGTACAATTTATATCCTGTGCAGGGTCAATATAATGTCATTCATATATATCAGCTGTTCTTCTTGTCAAAAATTCATTTATATGCAATTTTTGTGTGTTATTTTGTTGCAGTTTAACCTTACTGGAAGTTGAAGCTACACTTTTGTGTAATTGAATATTTTTCACTTAAATGTAATAAATAAAAAAAGAGATTCAAATGCATGTTCCCTCTAAATCAGTCATGTGGAACCTGCAGGCTGAATGTGGCCCAATCCTTCATATTGAGTGACCCATGGCCATGTAGGCAGTCATTTTAAAAATATGCATTTTAATTAACATGCATAATTAGTGATAAGGAACTGTTCTAGCTCATGTGGTTTGCAACCTGAAGTGTTCTATTTGTTTTGGGCACCCCACCACCACTGAAAAAGGTTGGACTGCCCTGTTGTAAATAATTTCCCTACTTCCTGAGAGTACCGCATTTTTTAAACTAAATTATGTTGATAACTGTATTCATGCTGTATTGACACGTTTTAGTTTTTATAAAATGTCTCTTGAGAAACACTTTATCCAAAACACTCTTATGTGCAGTTCTACTTTCACCTGTTTCAAAACTTCAAAGTTAAGATCATTGTCAATAATCAGAATCTGACCGAGGTCTGGTGAATAAGATTTTTCATAATGAATAGCCATGAAATTTTCTTAGATTTCCAGAAGTAAAGGATATGCAGAGCTGTCTCGATTAGGAAAGATTGAAATCACAAAGTGTTTTGGGTTATAAGTTTTGTGGTAGAAGGTAAAATTAGTCTTTATGCCAGGTCTTAGCAAGTCTTATGTGATGCTGTTTGATTCATGCATGCATGTGTGCGAATTATCAAAGTTTTGCTCTATTGGCCATGGCATAGCCAAGTAAGTGTTGTGCTTTTCTTCAAAAAGTCTGGGTACTGTCTGTGTTTCTGTCCAGATATGTGACTGTCACACTTTTATTTCCACACTATAACTTTGAAATTATGGAATTAAAGTTGGTATGTTTGTATGTCATCAGAAGAAAGTGTTGTGTACCACATTGGGGGTCCTGTCTTCAGGGTCAGGATCACAGTTCTGTATGCACACTTTTCATCACACTTTCTGGTCCATGCTGTAATGTTAAAGACATTTGAGATTAAGGGATAAAACTTGGTATAAATTTGCAACATTTGTAGTTGTGTCACGTACAACATTGGAGATTAGATTCTTATAATCAAGGTCAAGCTCGTTTATGAATAATACTTTTTTTTTTTTTTTTTTTCCATCACACTTACTCTTTAGCTCTATGATGAGAAAGCCATTTGAGATAATGGAATGAAACTTGGTATACTTATTCATCATCATTACAATGTCTGCGTGTGTGATTTTGGATTTTTAACATAGCTTTAACAATTTGAGTCACATTGCTACAATGTCTGCAGTGTGGCAGTTTACAGTGATGTCTGATACTGGGGCATCATGTTTCAGACATGTGGCATCATGTCCCACTCAGTCACAATATCCTGACACCAAGCTGACCAGTTGTAACACTAACCCCTTAATACTGAGCACGAATCGAGGCAACTGCTAGTACCATTTTTAGAAGTCTTTGATATGACACTGCTGGGGTTCGAACCCACATCCAAGGTGGATGTTCTAACCACTTAGACCATCAGAGAGGTCACTAGAATGTGTCACATGCTACACTGGTAGTCCAATCTTCAGGGTTAAGGCTTGATATTTATATTTCCATCACACTTTTCTATATGCTTAATCATTGAAAGCGGTTTGAGATTAATTGACCAACCTGATATACATTTACATCATTGTAAGATAATGTGTCCTTTACCACTTTGGGTGTTCCAATCTTCAAAGTCAGGGTCATGGCTAAGAAGTGTATGTTTTCCATCATACATTCTTTTCCACTCTGTAGGTTTAAGTTGTTTGAAATTATGGATGCAACTTGGTATACATGCATTTGATCATTAGCAGGTGTGTTGTATACAATATTTGGGTCTTATCTTTAAGGTCATTGCCTTTGTAATATATGATGAGTGTTTCTTTTACACTTTTCTTTCCATTCTATAATCTGAGACCCATTTGAGATGAAGATACGAAACTTGGCATAAATGTTTCTCATCGCTAAAAGATGTATTGCATAAGACTGGGGGGGGTCCTGTTTTCAAGGTCCAGGTCACAGGTCAGTATTTTAAGCTTTTAAGTATCACATTTGTCCTTATGCTTTCTAACTTGACAGCTGTTTAAGATAAGTGGATGATGCTTTGTACATGTATATATTGTCACTAGAAGTGGCATCGCACATTTAAGGTCTTATCTTCAAGGTCAAGGTCACAGGACAGTATTGTAAGTTTTTAAGTGTCACATTTGCCCTTATGCTTTCTAACCTGACAGCTGTTTAAGATAAGTGGATGATGCTTGATAAACTTATATATTGTCACTAAAAGATGCATTGCACACTTGAGGTCTTATCTTCAAGATCAGACTGCTCCATTGGCATAAGTGCTTAGAGCATCCACAGCGGATGCAGCAGTTTGCAGGTTTGAATCCCGGCCAAGTCATACCAGAGACTTATAAAAACAGTACTAGCAGCTGCCTCACTTGGTGCTCAGCATTAAGAGGTTAGTGTTAGGACTGGTCTGTCTGAAAATAGAATACTGTGACTGGGTGGGACATGATGCTACATGTCTGCAGCATGATGCCCCAGTGCTAGACATCACTATAAGCTGCCACACCACAGATATCAAAGTGATATAACTAAAAAATTGTTAAAGCTACGTTAAAAATCCAAGTCAAACACATCTTCATGGTCAAGATGACAGATCAATATATTAAGGTTTCTGTTTCCGCTTAATATCGTAAAAGTTATTTGGAGTATTGGAGTGCACCATGGTATACTTATGCTTTTCAGTTTGATAGTGTCCCATGTTTCATTGTTTCATCTTCATGGTCAAGATCACTGGTCGGTGGGGTGGGTTTTTTTTACATCTCTTTTGCAATTTTCCTTTAATGTTTTTAAGTCTGGTCAACGTAAGTTAGTTACTTGTGATGTCTGCTCAATAATTTTACTGTTTAGTCTTAAAGGTCTTAGATTTCATGGTTGTGAACTTTTATGACCTTGCCATGGTAGGCAGAGAACAAAAATTCAGGGATTTGTTAAGCATGAATCATCCGAAAACAGAGACATTTCTTATTAAGTATGAATGATCTAAGAACAATTTATATCATTGCTTATCCATTTACACACAAAATCAGTATTTTTATTTTACTGCTACACACAGTAGAACAGTGAAGATGTTTCACTGGGTTAAACAGTGTATTTCTGGATCTTTATTTTAATGTCTTTACCAGTAAAAAGATCTCAAAACTTAATAGTCATATATAGCTGTAGACCGTGTATGTTTGTGATTGAATTGAAAAACATCTTAAGAATAATATACCGTCCATCCTTGTCATGTTCCTAAAAATTAAAGATCAAAGAACACTTCATCAAAGAGCAAATTGGAATTATTCAGTGTATGGAAAAAGTCAACAAGTTAGCTCTCTACTGGTGCTGAGAACTTTTTATTGTAAAAGTGAAAATGGAAGTCCAAGATCACATATCTCCTAAACCTGAGAGGCCAACATATAAAAATTTATAAACCAGTTTTGATAGCCTAGAGTCCCTGACCAGATACTTCATATCTTTGAAGCAGGAACATACTGTCAAGAGCTCTAATATCTTTATTACTCGAAAATTCTTTTGAAAATATAAAAAAATTATATTTACTGATCTTTTTTCATCACAGCTAGAAGAACAGCAGAAGTTCCTCAAGAAAGCAGTATGCCTTGTTGGAATAGGGACACCAAACAGAGTTTTGGCCCTTATAAGAAGTGGTAAGGATTTGTATGGAAGCATGCCTTAACAATATTTTGTACTTTTAGTTGGGGCTGTATTAAATGTTAAGCAAAAGTCTCTCAATTTAATTTAGGCATGGAGAAAAAGGCAGTTTCTGCAAAAAAGAAAAATAATTGTTGAGAACAAAATTTGATACACACAAAAATAAAAATAATTCATTGTATTTTTTATCTTGGAATGTGTTTTGCTTAACAAGTTGAGGGTGTATTTTGAGCAAATGGAACCCTGGATGATGATAAAAGAGTCAGGCAGACAGTTTAGCATTAAATAAGGTCAGGTTGTTATAGCAGCCCCAGATAGTGCCTATTCCTTATCAGTAAACTGGGTGAAAATTGACTTTTTCTTATACTGTGTGGACTAAATTTGTATTAAAATCAATATTGATAACAAGATTTTTATGAAATAAATGGTATTTAAAAAGGCTTTCAATTATCTATAAAAACATATAAATTTCATTAATATGTACGTTTTATTGTATAACCATATGATCATGTGATTATCGATCAGTTATCAAAATTGTCGGCTCTCTGTTAATCGCTATTTCCTGTGTGTGCAGGTTGACACCAGTGTGTTTGTTTTGCAAATGCGGGTCACTAGAACCTCATGAATATTAATGAGGTATTCATCAATTGAATGGGGAATGAATGACGTTTCCAATGGTGTTTAGAAAATTTGCATATGATGACCCTGTGCTGAGAAAATAGACCCTAAAGTCTCGATATCTTTTTTCAACTCACAAAAATTATATTTCAAATTTCAATATACCGTTACAAAATACACATTCTAATCTTTCTTTTGATACCAACTTTGTGTTTCAGAATAAATATTTAAGTACCCGCATTTAATTCGAAAGTACGCCTTTCACTAAGTTAACCTCCATAAGATACATGAGCGAAGTCGCCATATTGGTTTCGTGGAGATAAACATAACATCGATATGAAAAATCGGCGATAACAAGACAAATGCTGTGATTTATGTACACTTTTAGAGTGTTTTGTATCGGTAAGTAATTGTTTTGTACATTTATTTATTTATTTATTAAGTATTTTGTGAAATATAGCATAAATTTTATCATACAAATGATCGTCCTCATGTTGACATGTGTATGTAGATTTGAGATTTACTCTCAAATTATTTTACAGTCTACTTTTTCTTCTTCGAAACTTGCATCTAAATACAAATTAATGCCAAATTATTGTATGCAAATGATGTTTAAACATTTTAATAATAAAATGAAATCTCTGTAAACAAAATGTAAACATGTAACTCGCAAAGATTGGTGGTACGAATAGAGCACAAAAACGTGATTTACCGATCATCATTTCGTACCATGATAAAGTACTGCTCTGCAGTTTTAGATGATTAAATATATTTTTTTTAACTGTACCTAAACTTTTTTTGTTCATTTTCAGTGTAGAAATATGAGTATGGATTTTCCTGGTCCTTACTGCCAAAAAGCAGGCATAAGTGCTGATACAATATCTTCAAAATCTTGCAAAAAAATAGACAAACTATCAAATGGAATTGTGATTGAAATTTTCAAATTTTATAAGAAAAATAATTGCACATTTGCTGAATTTTGTGACATCCTAACATTACTTAATGATGGGTGTCAGTTAGTTAACCAATCTACTCTTTCCAACAGAGTTAATAGTGTACTTGACCAGAAGAAAAAACTTGTGAGTAAAAAGAAGTGCCTGGTGTAAAAAACATTAATGAACTTCTAGGGAAGGAATTCAAGACAACGGCGCCAATATAAAATTCAGATCATGTGACAGAAAACAAATGCTGCAACGGGAAAGAGTCAGACACACTGTGTCAAAGGAATGAAGTTCAGCTGGCATGTATTACTTACAGCTCTAAAAATGTTGGCATACAAACTGAAAATGAAACAGAAAATGATGTCACAAAACTGTGGAACTTGAAAAAGTATTTGTGCAACAAACAATCAAGAAAACTGCGTGTATTAAAAAAGCAGGAAGCTCAATATAGACAAAAATTAGACTCAGTTAATAATCAAATCGGTCACCATTCTGTAAAAAATGTCAACAAAAGAGATTACACATCAAAAATCAATATTCATCATTTTCGTGAACTTCAGTGACTTAACAACAAAACAACATCATAGCTTCACAAAGCAGAAGGTGTCTGTCGCAAACACATGGAGGAAATAGAATTGTTAAGAAAACACCTTGTGGAACTTCAAGAGCGGCGTCAACTGCTCACAAAAAAGATGGAAAATGAAAAGTCTCGAAAAGTAACTGCTCAAAAATCAAACAGTAAGCTCAGAAGCAAAGTGTCTCTATTGAAAGTGTCTCTATATCTCAAATGAAATATGATAACACAGTAATAAATATGGCATCACAAAAAAGAGACACAAACTTGAAACTAGGTACAATGACTTGTAAGTTATCAGAAAAAGACCTAATGGTGTGCGAGTTGCAGGATAAAATTGAAGACTTATGGGAAATTAAAGAAAGTCGAATCAAAACAAAACATACAGCAGGTCTGGAAGTTGCCATGGAGAAAGTGACACCTGTCATTGAAGTTGTATCGGAAATACTTTTTTAAAAAAAGTTTGACAAAAAGGAGTTACCAAATAGCACAATGGTGCAAAGAATAATAGACGAAGGACATTTCATCGCAAAGGCATACATTGCTGAAAAATTAACAACTGTGAAAATTGGGGTCTTAATCGGGATGGGACTACCAGGCGTAAACAGAAAATAATTGACACAGTAGTAACACTAGACAACGGTGAGATTGCCAGTCTGGGATTTACCCACATTTCAAGAGAAACTGCCAAAATCATCACAGACATTACAAAATATCACCTTATTGAAATAGCCAACATACGAAGCAAATCATTCAAAAAACAACCTAATGAGGATTTTATTGTTAATTCCCTTGCTAAGCTTGCATTCACAATGAGTGATCGTGCTGGTAATGAGGAACTGGCTGACAAACTTTTAAACGAGTGGAGAGATGATATGTTAAAAATTGAGTGGAAAAGACTTGCATCTTAAACATAAAGAACACTAGAAACGTGTGTACAATGAAATATTGGACCAAATGAGTGAACTGCCACCAAAGAAGAGAAAATGAAATCTGAATGACAGTGATGAACTCTATGAAAGTGAAATAGATGGACTCAATACAGTATGTCAATAGTTGCCTGTTCTAGACCAGCTTAAGGAGAATGATTATGTTGTCGTAGCATACCAGGATGCTTGATACCCTGGATGTGTTCTTGAAATTAAAAGTGACAGTAATAACAATAATTTGATAGTTAAATTCATGGCACCATGTAGGGCAGCGGGAGTTTTTATATGGCCCAGCAGAGACAATGTTCAGAAAGTTAAGCCTGAATTTGTCATAGCAACTGGAATGATTCCAGAATCTCTAAATTCCGGACCTCAGTGGGGATTCTCAGAGCAAAGAAAATTTGATGAACTGTTTACAGTGTATGCCAATGTTTTCTTCTAAATTAAATGACTTGTTAAGAAATATGTTGTCCAGTATCTGAATTGTCTGGTAGAAAAAAAAAATAAAGATTTTAACCCCTTATTTTCTTCCCTACACTGAAATCTAGTGGACATAGTTTAATTTACTGTAGATATTTTAATTCTACAGGAAAAATGCTATAAGACTGCAATGTTTCAAGGAGATATCTTTTTTAGATCAAAAGTTATGAGGGAAATACTTATTTTATTAAATGTGTCGGGTCCGCTGCTTAAAAGAATTAAACATGCATTTATATAAGGCAGAAATTCACTGAAAAGCCAATTTTTGCCACGATTCAAATAGTCATAACTTTTGAACTAATCAACATATTTGAAAAATTAAAACTGTTCTGAAAAGGTCTGAATGAGCTCTATAAGAATCAATCATTAAAATGCAAATATGATGACTTTGTAATTTTGACTGGGGTTGCTAGTTGTTACCAGTATATTGTTCATCACAGGTTAGAATCATGATGCTAACAAACTGGTGAAAAGGTGGCCATGTTACTTGCAACTGTACACAGTCAGCCCTTAATGAAAAGTAAGAAGCAATTACTCTTACTGTACAAGTGTTACTATAAGCCATTGATGTGATGGAATAAAACTTAGTAATTATTTTTCTGTCTGTCTGGGGAAAAAAATATGGTAAAAAATATAATGTAGGGGCCAGCTCCAAGATGAAGAAATTACAGACTCAGAATTAACATTGTTTGTCAATTGCTCAGCAGAGCCTTGCAGAAGAGCAATAATATTTATGATAACCCTTAAACTGGAATTTCCTTTATTTTGATGCCGAACCCAACATAGGTTCTGTTATTCACACTTTAATTAAAAGTTAAATTCATCTGATTTTTTTACATTTTTTTCATGATTTAAATTTTGGTTGGATGTACTAGACACTGCTATAATAAAGACCAGTTTGTTTCTTTATGCAGGTCATCTAAAACTGGAGAAGCTAAAAGCATTAGTGTTAGACTGGAACTGGAGAGACATAAAGCAGAGACGGCTAGTGGATGTGCCAGAAGTCAGATCTGATCTCTTTCTGTTGCTTCAAACAAAGCTTATTCCTCACATCAAATCCTCAGTCAGTTGTTGCAAGATAGGAATATTGTGACAAAAGAAATCAGAGAAAAAGATCATTGGATCAATTCCTTCATGGAGTTAGGTGCCAAGGAATGTTAATGCTTAAAATCAAGGTTGGGAAAATCATGTTTGGCAAGTTTAACAGTTTGATTGGCAAGTAAAATAATTTTTAATATGCAATGAATCTTATGTAGAATATTCATGAGGAATGACAATTATGAAGCTTCTTCATTCCTGGCAAGTAAAAAGGTATATTTTCCAGCTCTTCATGACAAGATATCTAAAAGAACATTCCAACAGACAGACATATGTTGTGTTGTTCGCAGTACTACAATTGCCTTATTGGACCATCTAATAGAATATGACTCCATGAACAAATGCTGGTGATGCTTCAGACCAAAACAGACAAAGAAGGTAGATTTTCAGTCAGAAGAGATCTCTGAAAGAAAATTTCAGAGATACCTGGTAAATACTATGCAGAAAAGAAGCACATATGGTTTGAGCAGTACTTTTGTAGACAAATTAAGGATGAATTTATATTTACAGGAAACATTCCACTCCTGATAATCGTTCTGATTATCCTAATTAAGCACTTTTTTTCAATTATCTACATCAGAGAAGTTCAGACATCTAAAGTTAACTCCTGTATTGGCAGGTAAACATAGTTTGTCTGATTGACAAGCCTAATATATTGCATTCTTACACATACATGTAACTGTATTGTGATCCATTTCACTCAGCCAGCATGGGTATGTGAGAAAGCTTGCCAGTAGCTTCCTGTGGGTTGGTGGTTCTTCCTGGTATATTTTTCAGTTCTTCCTTCATCCAATATACTGGCCAACATGTATAGCCTGTCATGTGCTGTATTATGGTGGTAATCCCAAAACAACAAGCACACATAAAAATGAGCAAGCATGTGACATTTGTGCACAGTCAGTTTGATCTGAGCATAGTGCAACCTATAACATTCACTACATTTTGTTTAGCACAGCATCACAGATGATATTGCCATCTGTATCACAGTGAATTTTCATGTGACTGTCTCTAATTGGGCTAAAATTACCAAATTTGTTTGGTGCACAAATGATTTCAACACTGTTTATAACAAGACAGAGAATATCACCATTTATTCAGTTAATACTGAAAAAGAGTTGTATGTATACATACAAATGACCATGTTTGTCCTGAATTTATGGAAGGATCTACTCATTAGACAAAGCTGATGATGATTGTTTACTAGCCTTGTGACGGCTCCTATGACCCTCAGTCCTTTTTCAGAAATGGACTCTTCCTTAACACCTGGACCAGGACCCCGAGTGGCCGAGTGGTCTAAAGCGATCACCGTTCCGGATCACTGCCATCTCACCTCTGTCTACATGGGTTCGAGTCTCAGGCTCGGCTAATGTGGGTACATGAGAAAGCCTGCCAGTAGCTTCTCGTGTGTCAGTGGTTCTTCCCGGAGTTTACCAGGGTTCTTCCTCCACCAGTTATACTGGCTGCCATGTATAGCCTATCTTGTGCTGAAAATTGGCATTAAACCCTACAACAACAACAACAACACCTGGACCAGTATGGTTTCTTACATGTATGTAGACTCTTTTACAACGTATCTCATATGGGTGGTGTTGCTATGTGTCTTGATACAATGTTGTTGAAATTGTTTGTGCATGAAACGATTAGGTAATTTTATCAAGATTTTGAGATGCTCACGTGAAAATTCACAGAGCTATGACACAGATATCATTTCATGATGCTAGGCTGAATGAAAGATAAAAAAGTATAATGTAAGCATGAAACCTTTTCCTCACTTCCATAATCAGGCTTACTCAGTATTTCTCAGAATGATATCAATATATTTAGCTCTACTAACCTGGACCAAAATTATTTGTTTTATGCATACTTTACTGAGTAAAACATATCTCATCATGCAAAAAAATAGCCGTGCTTATAATCAGAGATATAAACCTTTGCTGGAAAGAGTATAATCAATAAAAAAGTTCATACTGGTTATTTTTGCATTATTTTAGTTTTTCTTTTATTCTCTCGTGCACACTAGAACACATACCGTAACCATGGTGGCTCACTGGTTATCATGCCAGACACACAAACGAAAGGCTGCAGGTTTGATTCCTACCATCTGACCAGCCTGGGTCAGCTACTGTGGTGTGTCCATGGGCAAGGTACTTTATTCCAATTGACTTTGCATTAAATTCTTGAGTTGCTGTGCCATAAAGCACCAAACCAAACCAAGAACACATACATACATACATACATACATACATACATACATACATACATGCAGACAGACATACGTATGTACATATGCACAAATGTATATTCAAACAAAGGAATTTTTTAAAGCAGTATTCTCACAGCTGAGATGGGTTGGTGGATAATGTTTGATTAAAACATTATTGAAACTTTGGCATAAAGTTCATCCACATTTAATCTGTACCAGTGGGTATCACGTCTGCTTTATCAAATTTTACAGCAGGCAAGCAGACTGTTGACAGAGCCTCCAAAACAAATATTTATTAATATTACAGAGTTAAGCAATGTTTGTTCTTTGATTGAGAAAACCAATCCAAATGAATTTTTGAAGGTTTAACTTCTTAGAAAGAACTTGATATTTAGACTGACAATTCTAGGTATACAATTTTGATCCTTGGTCAGAAACGTGTCTGGAAATCTTGTTGTTGCTGAATTTGTCACACAGTATAGCCATGATTTTAATTTTTCTACCATTCATCACTTAGAATTATTTTTCAAGGCGGAAATAGTTCGGAACTTCCAGCTGTAACACTCACTATTTTATTTTATTTAGAAATCAAAATAATGAGATGGAAAGTGAAACATTCAGTAGAGAAATTTTTGTCAGGACAGTTGAAGTATTCTGTTGATGTTATACAATATAAAATGGCAATGAATAAGAAATTTTGATTTGTTTTCAAAATCAAATCCTCTTTATAAGCTTTGAACTTACATTCTTATGGATCAGTTGACAACTATTTTATCTTTATAAGCTTTGAACTTACATTCTTATGGATCAGTTGACAACTATTTTATCTTTATAAGCTTTGAACTTACATTCTTATGGATCAGTTGACAACTATTTTATCTGAAAAATGAAACAGCATGAACAGTTACAAAGAAAAAGAGCTTTTTAAAGCTTTTGCTTACTGTCACTAAGAAGTAGTGGACTACAATCACTAAACCATTATATCGTAACATATGAGACTAGCTGCACAAGTTAACCCATTTTATCCTGAATACGACTACGGTCGTACTCTACTATGTATGTGTGTAGCGTCTCTAGAAACACATGTTATACATCACAAATATTTGTGTACTTCTTCACCAACACAGAAAATGGTTAAAGCACATGTGCATTAAAATTTTTAAAAAAATGTGGTTGAAAAAGAAATTGTTGGCTTGGAAATTGATCGATACAGTTATGGACGACACCTCAGATGTAAACATGGATGTTGATAGCAAGGGTAGCGACATTGAAGTTGACGATTTGGATGACTCTGATGATAATATTGACTTAAATGATGGGTTAGAATTGAATCAGGTTGATGAAAGAGATGATGCATGACTTCATGCACTTTTCGACAGTGATTCAGAGAATGAAGCTGCCTTTGAAGGCTTTCAAGAGAAATGGGTCCGGGATGATTTTTCACCTCGGTTGCAGCCACGATTTAAATCGATAGAAGGGGCAACTGTTCAACACCCAGAAGAAGCTGATGCACAACATTACTTTGAGTTACTTTGGGATGATTTAATCTGGAAAAAACTTGTTGATGAAACAAACCATTACGCTGAACAGGAGCGTAGAAAAAATCCCCCCCCAACCAAAGTCACCAAGATGGACGCCAGGTGATATTCCCACAATGAAGGTCTTTATAGGCTTATGTTTTGCCATGGGAATAATTTGTCTTCCATCAAGACATAATTATTGGTGACAAAATAAGTATATATTTGTCACATGCTTCATAAAAATCGTGTCTCGTGACAGATTTGATCTGATTTGAAGATACTTGCATCTCCATGACAACAAAGAACAAGCTGCAGAGCCTCAGCCAGAAGGAAGACCAGATAAATTAAAGATAATTAGATGGTACCTGGATTATTTAGACAGAGATTTTCATCAAATTTCATACCCAAAACAAATGCAACTATTGATGAAAGCATGATACAATTCAAAGGAAGACTCTCTTTTAGACAGTATCTCCCAGCAAAGCCAACAAAATGGGGGGTGAAACTATGGAATATGGCCGACAGCTCAACTGGATACATGCACAGATTCCAGGTATACACCAGCAAAGAAGATGGGCAAGAAAAGGGGCTGGCTTACAGAGTGGTAATGGATCTCTGCTCACACACGTTCAGAAAAAATCTGACAGTCTATTTTGACAACTTTTACACAAGCACAGATTTATTGAGAGACTTGCATACTAGAGTGTGATGGTCTGTAGAAAGGTCTGTAACAACAGGAAGGGGCTGCCAAAAGAGTTGCTGCCAAAACAGCTGAAACTGAAGAAACATGAATACAAAGTCGCACAGAAGGATGAACTTACATTTTGTGTTTGGCAAGATACAAAAGCTGTGTCTTGTCAAATTTTCATGACCCATCATCATGTGGCTTTGTAAACAGACGTTCTGGTATGGCTGTTCAGCAACACACTGAAGTTCCCAAAATGCTATCGGATTACCAGCAAAACATGAAGGGAGTAGATCTGTGTGACCAGATGATTGTTTACTATCTTCTTCATCACCGGTCAAAAAAATGGTGGTGTCAAATTTTCTTTTACCTAATGGAAACTTCGGTGTACAGTGCATATGTGATTGCACAGGACACAAATCCAGAGAAGTCAAAAGTATGTGGCCAACATTTCAGAGCTATCTGGAGGACTTAGTTGCATCTCTGGTTGGTGACACTAGAGTTGGAAAGACTGCAGCACTTGTTCCAGAGCCTACCAGAGTAACAGTGCAACATACCATTGAAAAAATGTTTGACAGAAAAAAACAACCTGTCAAGAATGTTCACTGGCCGCTCAACCTGGAGAGAGAAGGGGGTTGACAAAATTTGGTTGCAGGGAATGCAGTGTCCCTGTTCATACTGAATGCCAGGGAAAACACATTACTAGGTGTATAAACACTTAAAAGCTGATGTTTAGACAACAACTGGACAGGTGTAGAATTGGTAGTTTTAAAAATGAAGTACGTTTTTGCAGTGTGATGTGGACATTTTTATTCACCATTAAAGTAATATTGTTATTACTGACATAGTGATGATGTGGACTTCAAATCTGGACAAAAATTGTACTGACTGATGACCTTTATCTTACTGAAAGATTTCTAGGATTAATTTGTGACAAGTTTTCATGAGTTACTGCATGCTGAAGTACATGTTCTAGAATGTGAAGTAAACAAATTGTTCCAGGTGTTTTGTTGTCCAATTTTAGTAAAATTATTATAACTTTAGAACTAACAGGGCTGGAAACTTCAAATTTGGACCAAAATACTAGAAATAGAATTATCTTTATTTTATTCGCATACTATTTGGGGCATTTCATTCATCTTCATGAACAAAAGATTCACTGAACATCATGGTAAGTTTTTTAATTTGTTTTTATTTTTCTTTCAAGTCATATTTCAAAATACAGTTTTGAGCATGTACATTGGTAAATGATAACAAAACATACATCACTGTGTTGCAAATTTTATTACATTTTTAGTAAACATGGTGAAGGTCATCACAATTTCTGCTGCTGCTGCTGTATGATGCTCCGTTTTACCACAATGTATTTAGAATTGCTTCTCAGGAATCAGGCACTGCAGTTGAAATTGGTAAACAGGATAAAATGGGTTAATTTAATATTTTACAAGAAAATAAAACATAAAATGTTATTTGAGAAGGATAAAAGGCATTATATAGATTTTGATACAGAAACAAGGAAACAAACCAAAACAGAATTTGCAGAATTCTGAATTTTGCATTGTTTGGTAAGAAGATGGAAAATGTTCACATGCATATTGTTGTGGATTTTTTGATACAAAGAAAAGACAAACCAATTATGAAACCATGTTTCACATTTTTAAAGGCTATTTGATGAAGTATGTGGTGGGTATAGTGTGCAATAGAGTCATTGACAACACATTGAATCCTTGTTATTGCAGAATGGTAATGTTGGATTTAAATTAACATACAATCTAAAATTTTTACTGCATTTACTTTTTATAAAAAGATAAAGTACCACTTCAGTTCACAAACACAGTTCTTTCAGGTATGTTTTTTTTTAAAATATGAAACAATTTATCAACCAAGATAAACGACGATATGGATTTATTTGATACATTGTGATTATGCAGTAAGTGTTACAGAGCAAGGAAAACAAAATTTGAAGTAAAGAAAAACACAAGATATATGGTTGATCTATCTTGGAATTTTGCAGATTATACAGTAAAATGTATTGCTATTTGTGTAGTGATGTGGAGCATAATAGAGCCAAAGGAATTTCAAAGACTTGGATAAAAGTGGCCTTTAGACATGAAACTTATAAACAAAGCCCTGTAAACTCCACCATCCATTTCATCATAACTCAGTCACATAAACTTTTTTGTTTGCAATAAAATCATGTCTGGATGATAAGCTGTATTTACTAGATGATGGCCTTACCTAGTTTATGGTCATTTCAGATGAAGAGAAATGAATTAAAATTTACATTTGGATTTAACTCAGTTATATGTAACTCGAAATAGAGAGTGATGCCTGAGTTTTATATTGTCATCTTTAGCTACTTATCTTTTGTTTGTGCACATTATAGATGAAAACATGTTTTTTCTAAGGATTAAATGTGCAAAGTTGTATGTAGAAACTTTTTATGATATTTGTAAAAAACAAAGTTATTATATGTAATGATTTTGTCTGTTTTCTTTCAACATTTACTCTTCCCAGTAGCCATATTTAAGTTAAGTCAAAAGATTAATAGGTATTTTTCAGGCCTATCGAATGTATGTTACATTGGTTCCAGAATCAGATGAAGAAGTTTTAATTTTTTTCAGGGGAGAGCATCTAATGTATATCCATTGCAATAGTTTGAAGATGGTTTAATATGGTAAACCCCAATACACAGTTGAATTCATTCTCCATCTCACTAATATCTTCAGTTTAAGGTATTCCCAACTTTGTCATCCAAAGCAAATATTGTTTAAATGTGTCCTAATATTGAGAAACTAAAATGAAAGTAAGTGGAGACTAAAACTTCTGAATATTTTATGACTATGAAAGACAATAAGAGTTGTACTTAATTCCAAGACTGACTACCAAAACTGAAACAGAATTTATCACAGAATAAAAGCACCTGCAATAGTTTATGGCAATGACCAAGACTAAAACTTGTGCTAAATTTCCAAGACTCACATGGAATTTAGGGGAAAACTAAATAAACCTGGAATATCAAAATAAATTGTACAAAATTTCCAAAACAACCACAGAAATTAACTACAACTCAAAAAGTTGAAGCATTACCCAAAAATAGCCAAAATAGAAAGTAAAACTAGCATTTTCAAACTGAAATTGAAGTTAGATGTGGCTCAAAACAGTCCAGTATAGTATATTAAAACAAATGGATTCCAAAACTTAAACAGAATTTAGTGACGATTAGAAAATGAAATATTTTATGAATATGGCCAAGACTAAAAGTCATACTAAAATTTTGAATATGACATGGAATTTAATGAAAACTTAAAAATAATCAGAAATATTTCATGAATATAGTCTAAACTAAAAGCATAATAAAACTGACATGGATTTTTTTAGGCTAAAAATAATTCCAGAAAAATATATTAAGATGGCCAAAACTAAAAGTTCATAAAATCTCCAAACTTGTATGGAATTTAGCTGAAACTAAATAAAACAATTTATATTAAAATGACCCAAACTGTATTTTCAAAACTGTCGAGGAATGTAGTTCAGACTAAAGCAATTCAGAATATTATATTAAAATGAGTGAGACTGAACATAATAATTTCAAACTGAAGCAGAATATAGAAGAGACTATAACAACCCTGGAATACTGTATTTAAAGAAAGTGGCAGAGATTAAAAGCAATACTAAAATACTGAAATGACCTGGAATTTAGCAAACTTAATGCCTTTTAAAAATTCTGAAACTGAAAATGAATTTTATGGAGCCAAAACAAAATCTTGACTATTTTATAAATATCTTGAAGACTAAATGTCTTGATACAATATAAAAACTGAAAAGTAATTTAGGGTAGGTTTCTAAAAATAAATCTAGAATAATATGTTAAAATGCCCAAGATTAAAATAGATATTAACATTTCAAAACTAAAGTGTTTAATTAAGTCTAAAGAACACCTGGAATATTATGTTAAATGTTAAATGTTATTACTAAAATTCCAAAACTGAAATGGAATATTATGTTAAAAAATAAATAATGTTAAATAATTTGGCGAGACTAAATGTTATATTCAATTTCCGAAATTGACATGTAGTATAGCTGTTACTAAACAAATAATCAGGTACATTTTATGAAACATTAAAACTGTGGAGTTTTAAAAAGTAAAAAGCAATCCAGAATATTATATGGGCAGAGACTTAAAGAAATATTAAAATTTGGAAAATAACACAGAATTTAGTGGAGGAAAGCAAAATTCTGATTAGTTTTTGAACATGGATTAGACTAATATACTAAAATTTTGAAACTGAAACCGAAGTTAAAGGGACTTAAAAAGAATCAGAATATTATATTCAACTGGCAGAGAGTAAAAGTAATATTCAAATTCCAAACTGAAACAGAATTTAGAGGAGAATAAAGTACAGTCTGGAATAACAGAGTAACAATCATACTAAAATTTTGAAAAAGAAAGGGAATGTAGTGGAGACTAAAATAAATGGAAAACATCCTTTAGGCTATATTTTTAAAAGTAATATTCCATTATACTTGTATTTTCAAAGAAATGGCTAAAAGCCATACTGAAATTCGTAAAATTAAAAGAATTTGGTGGGTGCTAAAACCAAATCAAAATACTGAAATAGCTGAGAGTAAAAGCAATAGCAAATTCATAAAATTGGATTTAGCTGAAATTTAGAATTTCCCAGGTTTTCACCACTTATCCTATCTGTTTAGAAAAGGACCTTGTATAGCTAGGTATTGTAAAAGGACTGCTGGCTTAGCTTGGTCATTTTCTCTTCATGGAGATCAATTATATAGCTTGTAATTCATTTGTTGCACTTTCAGTAGGTGGAATTGCTTCTGTGGCAAAATTCATTTTCCCTGTTTTAATAACTGCTAAAGTTATTGTACTTTGGACTAGTTCAGGCTGACGTTTAGAGCACATGGGAGCAGACATTTAGGTCCTTTGTGCTTTAGATCATGTACAATGTCCATTTCAGGACCACAAAATTCTCTTAGAAACAGAGATATTATTCGCACATTGCCACTCTATCTGTTTTATGTTTGTGTATACCTGTCTTCCACAAAAAACTAAAACTTAAGCCCCTTACCACATTTGTGCTATAGTATATCAGTTTTTATGTATTGTGTGTATGAGCACTCCTTCCTTGGTTGTGTGTGATAAGCATTTTTACAGAGATTAAAAACAAATATTAAATATTCTTTATGGTAT